>KN501829.1:18371-30333 GCA_000787155.1 Scartelaos histophorus | reverse complement strand
TTTACTTACCGTGGCATCATTAAAATGTGGAAAGTAAGTACTACCATTACATCTCATCTCATTACAGCCATTTAACATATAATTAGTTTCTTGCCAGTATAGACTATGGCTCCATTCAAAAGATGTAATATTTAGTTTTGAATTGTTAATTTCAACTTTTGGATTATTCTTAATATAGTATATTTAATACTTGAATGAATTTGGGAATAATAATAATAATAACATATTCTTCATTAATTTGCAGACCTACAGAAAACAACTTTACAATTTACTAATCTAAGTACTACTGCTGTACGTAGATGAGGAAGTTTAGGGTTTCATTGGGATCACACTGGAGGAACTATAGTCTATTGGGAGTACTTCTAATTCTACAGCGGCCACTCACTCTGCAGTACTGTGACTGTGGCCTGTGCTCGGACCCAGGTGGTGGCTGGATTTTGGTGCAGATTATTTCGCTGCGGATCATTGCTGGCTCTACATTCATATATCCCGGCATCGTCCAGTGTTAAGCGAGACACACCCAGGGCGCTGACTGCATTGACCCCATAGGCTGTCCCAATAGAGACACGCCTTTTACGTGCCCCGTCCCACAGCTGTCTGAAGGCGTCGAGGCGGTTGCTTTCAGAGTACCACCACTGGATTTCGGGAGTGGGGTTTCCGATAACATCACAGTACAGTTCAAAGGCGTCACCAGTGAGCTTGGTTTCCGACAGAGGGGACTTGACAAAACCAGCTGATGGGCAAAAGAGGCGGCATGCAAAACAGAAGAGATATAGAAACAAATGAGAGCATGCAAGATGGAAAAATGAACAGAAAGAAAAGAAGAAAGGCAGTATAAATAAGCATAAATAAAATTGGAATGATTAGCAAGCATATTATTATTTATTTATTTCTAATTTTTCAGCCTTGAATGGCATATTTGTCAATCATCATGTCATAATTACTTCTTAATTTGATACAGGTTTTTGCAAGGGGCAGAACAAGCATAATCCAACATTTTAGTATGTGACAACAATATTAAAGCTAGTAGACCTTTATTAATTAAGATAATCAGTGAATCTTTTAAACAACTGGAACTCAATAAAACAAATCAAAATATATAACTAATATACTGGTATATCAGTTCAAACATAATGCTTGTGGCACGTTTAATACCATATTGTGTGAACTGAATATTTGAGAACAAACAAAGGGCTTGATCAAACTCTGAACTAAACATAACTCAAATAATCACTTTTGGGCACCATGGGTAAGTGGTTTACGTAGTGACAGAAAAACAAAATCAAAGTGCATATCCAGAGCTATGTTTGCGAGATTTATTCCAGTTACAGGCAAACAACAAGGGTTACAAGATTAAGGCCTCCTCTCACTGCCTCTCCATAGACCCACCCAGATGCACTCTGGTCTACCTGTACCTTTTATCCTCTAGGTGCCCTACTATGGAAGATAATTTGTTCAGATTTAAAATTTTAAATACCACTGAATTTCTCACTCATTTTAGTTCCTGAAATTTTAAGTGTTTCAAATTCAGTATAAAAAAATCACATTTTAAATATTCAGCACACATATTTTCAACCCCTCAAATTCGACAGTCAAAATTTAGAGTGTAAAATTTGCAGTGAAAAATATTCGCAGCAAAGATCCAAGATACCATAGCAGAAGCAATCAATCCAAAATAATCCAATCTAACTTAGTTAAAAACCTCCTCTCTTTTATTTCTAAAGCGTAAATCCCACACACAGCCAATAGGATACAGCTTCTGTCCTCCTCACTCACACAGGATCGATTGCTTCTTCGTTGGCATTTTGGATCTTTGCTGTGAATTTTACACTGTGATTTTTGACTGTTGAAATTGAGAGCTTGAAAATATATGTGCTGAATATTTAAAAGGTGAACTAAAATTCAGAATAAGAATAATTCAAACATCTTTTTTCATAGTTTGAAAATTCAAAGCGAGAAATTCAGAATTCAAAATCTAATGGAACTAATTGACAAACAAAAATTTTAGAATAAACAAAATAAGCAAACAGATCCTGCACAGTGGAACAGTCCAGGCAAAGAAATTACATCTACATGGAGACAAGCAGGTGGTGTAAGTGCCATAAGGAAAGTTACATAGTCCACCTTTAGTACAAAATGCATTCTTATGCCATGAGATAATTGTCGATGGAAGCAGGGGTCATGTGGAGACGAGAGGGGCTGTTCTGCTCTGAACCTTCATTATTACTGCTATTCCTGGGAAGATTTAATTCAGATCAACTGGGACACCCTGCCAGACGCTTGGTTTCGTTCAATTAATGACATTATACATTTTGTATGCATTCAGTTTGAAAGTCCTCAGTGTGACCTTGCCATCTTCAGTAAGTCTTTTGAGGGTGATAAAACATAATCCAACAGCATTAGCCACACTTAAATAAGCATTTTTATAAACTTACTATGAAATTGATCATATGTCAAATAAAGGTCTCCACAAGTTTGTAATCTGCTTGGTTTGTCTCTATGTTACAAATACATCCAGCAACAATGCACTATTGTAGCTCCACACAGAAGGCAATAGTCATAACTTGTTTCTCTGGTCTATAGGCAGTGTGTAGTTAGTGTGCATGAGATGGAGAGGAGATTTATAGCAGGTCGCTTGGGAACGTGTGGGCGCATGTTGATAGACCCCCACCGTTTCCATAGAAGCACTCTACGGCAACAAACCAGGAAGTGGAGAGAGGACAGAGCCAGCCCACCACCACCAGACCACCATAAGACCATTTCAAGACAGATGACCACATTTAGTGCAGCGGTGACATCACAAGTAGATCATTAGGAGATGGTCGCATGCAGCTTTCCTTCTCATCTATGTTTGCTTAGAGCTTATAAACAATCTTGATTTTATTGTTACTCTTCTATACTTTATATTGCCTTAGAAATGTACGCTAAACAATCATCACTAGGCCTGTCACGCTAATACATTTTGAAGCACGATATATTACCACAGAGAAATACTGCAATAAACGATCATACTGAAACTATTTAATGCCCCTGACACAAAGCAGGATAATCCCATTACAAACCATTTTTCAAAGTAGAGTTTAATTAAAAGGTCTGAGCAGCAACAAATAAATAGCAGAATGTTCAACCCTCTACAGCTCAAATTTTACTGTATTAAAAAAACTCACTATTTTTGCAAAGAAATTGTACACATGATAAATACAGTACTGAGCCTCCAAAAATATTGTTCCTGCTTTCATATACTGAACAATAAATAGATTAATTAATTATCGTGACAGGCTTAATCCTTACTCAGAAGCAGCATCACTGAATTTAAAACACATTAAGTGATATCAAAGTCTAATTTCTTCTTTAGCTCCAAGCTCTTCCTTTATATCCACTGTGAATCAACTACTTCCGTCGAACCATATCCTTTGCATCTTCTCCTCTCGCATGAATTAACTGTCCTCCTCTAGGCCTCTGGCAGCTTTATCATCCTTCTGTCAATAGATTCACTATATGCTTATGGAGCTCAGCAGTGACTGCCCACTACTTCCGGAAATAAATTTCACTTTTTCTTTTTGTAACTAAAGCTTGAAATATGGTGAATGAGAATATTATTAGTTATTAGTGAATTATTAATGACTTACTATTATTATTTCATTTAATAATGGCTTTGCCTTTGTGATAAAAGGTCTGCTGGCAAGCGTTTTAGAGTCTGTATACAGTAGTTCAGTCAATTAGATAGACAGAAGCCCTATAAGGATGCATCAATCCAATATTTGTATTGAATTTGAGTATAATCCAGGACAATCCAAAAAGATTGTGGCTATTCATGTTTATGTACAAGGTTAAAACTAAACCAATCTCACAGAGAAGGGTTTCCTCATATTCAGGAATAAGTTAAATTAGGAACAAATTGACTTTACTTATATTCTGTAAGCCCAAATATCTCACATATCATTGCAAAGAAACAGTCTGAGATGCCTCAGATAGGCTGAATGTGTCAGAGTTGTAGAGTTGACACATGCGGCTCATGGTTGGCAGGTGCAGGCAGGGGTCTTGTTGGCAGGAGCACTGAACTCAAAGCCCCCAGGAGCCAACAGTTTAGCAGTTCCATTATCCAAACAACACAGGCTAATGTCTGACCTTGTTTGAAAGCTGAGTGGCAAAATTCTGCACTCCCAACAAATAGACGAAAACATCAACTCATACTTCATATATATCATTACACACAACATTACAGCTGTTTCTGAAGCAGCACATTCAAGCATGTTCTGGCTATATTATAAATCAATAAAAAAGTCTGTATTTATTTCACAATGATCACTTAACAAAATCGACAAATCGAAAAAGTGGAAGTGTTAGTGCCATAATTTTTATTTACTTTTTATGTAAATTATTTACATTTGTATTTGATCCAAATTGGTTAAATGCGCTTAGGAAGTTCCTTTTCTTATATGTGCGTCATCCACCATGACAAGGACCATCCGAACTGATCAATGGAGTTAGGAAGAAGTAAGGAAAGGAGAAACTATGCTTCCTGTCATAGCTCCTTTAGCATAGCATGTCTTTTATTATTATACAATTCTAATTTAAGTTAATTATTTTGGTTTGACAGTGGCGTTGGTAATGTTGGTGGCATCCGTGGCAAAGTGGCTTCTATTTAGGCTCAAGATTGTACAACCCACAATAAAGATTAATCAAGCTATCAGTAAAAGAACTCTTTATTGTCTGCACAAGGAGGTGGTGTGATTGGAAGTACAGTCTTTAAGTTTCTGTATCAAGCTTTCATGGCAAATCCATAAACTTCAGAATCAGAATCTTATGCATTAGCAGAGAGAATATGACAAATAGGATCTAAAATGTAAAATACAGTTTGTGATTTCACTAAAAAACAGAAGTATAAAGCATGACTTCATTGCCACATGTCTTGGGGGCCAATACAGCTTATTACAATTGTTACACTAAAAATAGCACACTCAATTTCAGCTAATTATCCCAGTCCAACTGGGTAAATGACAGTGACCACAGCGCTGAATGGAGGGCTTCACTTCAAATGTTTTAGGCGACTTCATTAGTCAAAGCACAACTGTGGAGAAGGCGGTCAATACGGGTATTATTTGCAGTAAAGACTGTAACACCAGAGTGCAAGTGTTTGTTGCCTGATATTATGTCTTATTGACAAATGCTAAATGAATCTTCACAAACACAACATGCAATTTGGAGGACTGTGCTTCTCATGCTGACTACTATAATGCACAATAAAACGGTTGATGGAAATTTTGAGATAATTTAATCATTAAGGCGAGCTATATTTTTGACAAATGTCTGTAATGATGCCCAATAGTAAACTTCAAAACTAAAGCAAAACCACTCTGCAAATGTGTAAATAAAGGTTTAGGTAAGAAGGGTAAGGGTTTGAACACAGTACTGATTGAATTTAGGCCTATATCACAAGAACATAAATATGACAATAACACAAAAAATTCTACAGAAATGTACATAGTTTAGTACGTTTTTTTTTTGTTTTTTTTTTTTTTCAATTTTAGATGTTATTCATAGTTTTCCTTAGTGACTCCTAATTTTGTCTTGTTTTGGTATTGGTCTAGTCTCTGTTACTAGTTTCTGACCAATGTAAATTTGTGGGGGGTTTTTTTCAGACCAAAAATATAAAGGATGCTCAAACAGTTAAAAACAGCTACCGCCAAAGCAGTGCTCTCACAATAAAAATAGAACTTACTGTCAGATCTAAACTTATCTATGAGCTTGTTTTTTTTTTGTCGTTGGAGCTGCATTTGAATTGGCACTGACCAAAGCAAATTCTACCAAGGAAGAACAGTAAAATTGTAAGCGGCCTCATCCTGTTTCTAAATCAAATAACAGATGGCCTAATTTTGCATTTTCTCTTTTCTATTCATGGGCAGGCAAAGCTAATTACAAATCTCTTTGCTTTCTGTAGCTTTTATTGCCGACCTCTTTACACTCTTGATACATTTGCAGTTTTTCTGTGGAAATTCTAGATCAATATTATTGTTTGTGGGCATATATAACAACGCAATCACATCTTATTATATTGGGAATTTAGTAGATAAACCTTCCCAGTACACAAGCATAACTTACACTTTAAACATTCATTTGGTAATTGGGGTTTTCAGCCATTCGCACGCCAGTATGTTCTTTGCATCATTTCAAGCATAAATATGTTAAATCATATGCAGATCTGAGGTGATTTTAACTATGGAAAAGGAAAATTGAAAGAACCAGTGGGCCAATGAGGTTATCTGACACACTTTTGGTTGAAATTGCATGTCTCCATAAATGCTGATAATGATACTGGGCTTTACGTGGTCCATTAGTATGCATTTCTGGATCTTACTTGGAAGCTGTGGGCCTATCTGCTTTTGAAAACGAGTGGGTGTACATTATATGACGCGATGTGTAATGCGTTCCTACACATAGTTAACATCAGGGAAGGCAAAAGCTACATAAATTCTCACCAGTTTTCGCACTAAACACATAAAGAAGACAGAGAAAAAGAAAGAGATGAAGCCTTTAGTTATGTATGCTCTGATAAGCACTGAGCCGGGACAGGGGGTTGCTACTGCCTCTCTGATGTGATGGTGGGGGTAAGATTTATGAGTGGAGCGGTCAATTGGACAAGTAGAACTGCACAGAGGAATCAATGTCACTCCGCAGTGCCCGTGTACGAGAGTTGACCAATGTACTGTAGCAAGCGAGAGGACATTATAAAAGCCAGGGATCCCATAGTGCAGCATCTCTTCTCATCTCAGCACTAAAAATAGCAGCATGCCGCAAAATGGACCAGTGCTATTTACAGAGCTCTACTTCTCCTAAGGTCCTCCATCTAATTACATGCATGCTCTGCTTTGTACAATTGACTATAATGCAGGTGGAGGAATATAGGAGTATCTTCTCTATCAGTGGAACAGACTCTGTGGGTATAGCCTACACCAAATGTTGCTCAATTCCTTCCTGGGGCATATCCTCACATAAAGCAAAACCAAGCGTGACAACATCTTGGCTGAATCATCTGTGCCACTTTAGAGGGTGACGATTTTTAAGCAAAATCCTTCACAGTTTCAATCATTTAACCTCAAGGCAATAGGAAGAAGTTGCTGATTGCGCTCATCAGGTCTCGACTCAGTATTCAGCGCCACACTTCAAAGATCCAAAGGACATTTTAGGGACACTGCACGGGCCTCTATGTGGCCCACTTCACACTAACGAATACAGATTGTACCTGATTAATCATTTATTGAATCTTCTTTTTATATGCGCAAAGAGCAAAACAGCATCTCATTGCAAGGATTCGCAGGGATAAGCTAATAAGACACGAAAAGATTTGCGTTTGGTAGTCTCGCAGTAAATACCTCCACGTATAATCATTCAGAAAAAATGTCCTGTGTATAAAAAGCCGGCGACATTCCGGTAAAGAACACCGCATTAACGCATTGATACGGGTTTAACGCAGCATCAGAGCAGTCGCACGCTATGATATCTGTCATTTCTTACCGTTCTGGGAAGAAACAGACTGCAGCATAAGGGATCCAAGTATCACCAGCAAGAAGGACATGACTGCAGCTTTTTGCTTGCCAGGTACCATCTTCAGAGAAGCGGGAGGATTAATGGTAAAATGCCGGGCTAAGGTGACCTAGAGAGAGAGATGGTGGAGAGGATGTGAGGGGGTCGAGCAGGCACACAGGCTCCCAGCTCGGAGACGCAGGACGGAGGGACGGACGGGGGGGAAGTGTCGCCTGTAGGATAGACTAGCGGAAGCCGACAGTACTGCCTCTGCTGCTCGGTACCTGCGTGGATCTATTTGGGTACCTGCCGTTATGTGCCGCCAGCCCGGTGCAGCGGGGGAACCACCCTTTTCAACGGTCAGTCTAATACTAAATCACGCGAGATTTTAAAGGAACGCAGATACTCTTTAGAAGTTAGCTTTTATGTTCATGCTAACTCCTTAACTCCTTGCTAAAAAAAAAGACTAACTTACATCTTAAGTCTAATTTGTGTATTTGTAAGAAAATGATGAAAGAAAGAAAGAAAGAAATCACAACTTTGAACAGAAATAGGTCTAATGACATTTTATCAAGGACAGGGCTAATTTAGTCTCGACTAATTTGCCCCACATTATCTAGGTTATGGGTCAAGACTTAACACGTTAACATACAGCTCTTAAAGTGTCCTTTAATCCTATTTCTCTCACAACCTAAGCTCTGTAGGTCTTTCATCTGTCCTATCTCTGAATACAAAAATAATCACACATTTTCTGATACCAATGTGCAACGATAACAAAATATTATAATTATAACATCACCTACTCAGAGCTATATTGAAGGAGTAGGCTAGTTCATGCACCATTTGCTCCTCCAGAGATTTTGTAACCATCCACATTTGTTACTAAACATGCTTTAATAAATCAGTGATTATGTATATGTACTATCAAGAGAGAGAATACGTGTCTATCAGGAAAATAGGAAAAAAGTTATTAATATGTCTAATTTTACAACTGATGTAAACTATTTAAATATAATAAGAAAGAACAAACAAGCAGGCTTTATAATATGACGTGCCATGCTAAAGTAAAAGAGAGAAATGCTGCCATATAGTGGTTTATTTGTGAACACAGTGGATGGTGCAGAAAGACATAAAAATATGACAGAGGCAATTAAACAGTATATTGCTTTAAAAATAAAATGTTTGTTTTAACAAAGTCGCTTGTGTTATTATCCCTGTTTGACTTTGTTTTTCCTAAAAATCCTTCTCCACACAGCCCTCCCCGCATAAACACATGAGCATATGAAAAACAGACAGGCACAGAGCAGAGCGCTGAGGACGTCCAGAGAGTGGTAGACGACCCAGGACAGTGTGTGTGAGTGGGACTTGAGGTGAGGCGCTCCTTTGTGTCTCATCACAAACTCGATCCAAAACACAGCCTGTTCCATTGGACTCAGGGGCTGGTCTTTGTGCAGCCGGGACAGCCTCCTCATGTTTTCTGTGTAGGACGCTTCATTCAGGACAGTATTTAGGGCGTCTCCCAACACCTGTCTGTCCATCTCTGCAATGTCCACTATCACTGCCCCACCCTTGGCTCGGATTCGTGACAAGTTTTCAGGCTGGTCAAAGAATATAGGGATGCCTACAATAGGGACACCATGGTAAATGGCCTCTTGAAGTCCGTTGGTCCCCCCGTGGGTCACAAACACTCTGGTTTTGGGATGTCCCAACAGGTCATTCTGTGGGAACCACTTGACCAGTAGAGTGTTGTTGCCCAGACTGGCCGGCTTCTGCCCCAAATGCCTCCATATGACCTTCTGGGGTAGACGGGCGAAGGCTGCAGCGATCTCCTCAGTGATCTGTGGAGGGAGCTTAGACACTAACGTCCCCAGACTCATCAGTATGACGCCGTGATCACCTGAGCTCTGCACAAACTCCTCCAGGTCAGCAGGGAGCGCTTTGGGAGGCTTACACTGAAAACCACTCATATACACCACATTGGGCATTGTAGGGCGGGGGTATTCAAAAATAAAATCATTTCACATTAGCCAAATATCAGCATCTGTGAAGAATGCAGAGTAATCTACATCATTACCAAAGTACTTGTTCACTATTGGTTTATACACAGGATCAGAGATAACTGACATTGTATATGTTCCAAGGACAAAACTAAGGCAGTTCTTCACTCTTTGAAGAAAGGTCATTTTGTCTGTCAGTTCTGAAGCAGTGAAGGGCACATAGGACAGAGGTGATGGTGCAATGCCAAAGTGAGCCTCACCCTGAATAGTCCATCTGACGTTATAAACCAGAGGAAGTTTGAGGTATTTAGCCAGGATAGTCCCTCCTGCATGACCTGGGTCTGTCAAAAATAAGTCATAGGGGGTATCTCTGAGTTTCTGGATCAGATTTTTGTCTTCGAGGATCTGAATAATGAGATCCCCAACCTGGTTATGGAAAATATTGAACTTCTCTATCATTAAAGACCGCATTTGTATATTAGCCAACAATTGAGACCAGAAAGATTTAGGATCTGTCTGTAGCTTTATCTCCAACTGCTGATCAACAAATGCTTCAAAACTCTCCTCAAAGCTGGTGGTGGGCACATCAATGCATGTGTAGTAAGGAGACTTCTCTTTGATGTACCAGCTCGGTGACATCCGCAGAACAACTATCTCATGACCTCTGGTGTGAAGAACTTCTATGATTTTCAACATGTTTATCCAATGGCTGCCTTCCACTGGGAAAACCAGGATCTTACCTCCCCATGAATGGGAAAGGTGCAGCAGCAGCAGAGAAAATGGGACGAATAAAGTCCTCATATTGATAATGCCTCAGATGACCTTGAAAAAGAAAGAAAAAAAACAAACTAATTTAAAAAAAAAAAAAAAGTTCGGTGGTTTTTGTGAAGTGTAAACAATAAATGTTAGAAATTGTACTATTGTAGTAATAAAGAAAAAATACTCTGCTTGTGTAAAATGTATTTAAAACAACTTTTACCCCATATTTATGCTACACAGCAGTACATAGTATACAAAGTGCCTCATCTGACCCTTGCACAGACTTTCATATCATAGGTTAGGTTACTGAGTGCAAGAATACCTCATGTCAGTCTGTTCCTTATCAACTAAAAGAGATGAAAAGAATTAAGAACAAGGACTATAACATGAAGCTATTGATAATATATGTTTTATTTAAAGGTGCAATGTGTAACTTCTCTTTTGGCGGCATGTGTAATGCTTTTCTCCATGAAGAGGTCATTGCTTTATCTGGAATGCTTCACAGTATGGAATTAAACTATTCCCTCATCATGGAGAGCAAACCAGACCAAGTTACAGGTCAGATCTGTGGAGAGGCGACCCCGCTCACAGCCAGAATGCCTGTTTTTCCAGGTATTTCTGAGCAATAAAACCATATGCAATTCAGTAAATAAGGCACAGCTGTTTAATGTCATACTGTGGAACATTAAAGGCAGAGCAATGATATATCCATAGAAACAAGCAGGTGACAGACCCCCAACCAACAATGTACGTATTTCACTTTTAAAATACTGCTTAAATAACACTTCTAGCTGTAACCTTCTCCATATAATTGTATTGCTTTACAGATTACTCTATTCCCACACTACTACATGCAGTTATTTGGCCACAGTATTGATTTCTTAAGTATTTTCAATAAAACAGACGAGTTGCAACTAAGGGATACATGTTTATGCAATGTGGTCTTACCGTAAGTTGAGTTCAAAGCTCAAACACCGGCTTCAGTTGGGGAGAAAAGTGTAGAGGGCTATTTCACCTCGGTCAGTTTCTTCCACAGATAAATAAATGGGTAGAGCCTGGTTCAGCTCTGGTACAGCTCTGGTACTTAAGATTTTATCAGTACCACATAGAGGATTTGTTCCTGGTTCGACTGACTTTGAGGCGGGTGTAATTACATAATTACCTGTCGCCATCTAGTGGACTGTTAGAGTCAATGCAAAGAAAGGGCCAATGATTTCAAAGCAACAGCCTCTAGAAGTCATTATAAAAAAGTACGGATTGTTTTTTACTGTTGTAATGGTATTGTAGATGATTCTGCAATATAGGCCATGTAATGAAAAGGCTGCTAATCATCTAACTATGTGGATGGATGTCTCAAGATGAGATTTGATTGTGGGAACAAACATCACTTACAACTATTCAAGAATATGGGCAACATGACGCTGGGTTACATAGGCTACTTTCATACACACCATCTAATAGATCACCATTTATGTGGCCAGTTTTATGAAATCAGACTTTCTGAACGATAAAGTCAAATTAATGTGACAATGTGAGAAAGCCCCTGCTTACCAGCTTGTCAAAACAATGCAATACTGTACTACTTTTTTTTTTTAATAAAGAAATACAATTAATATTATGCTATTATGCAGAATTGAGTTAAAAATCTTGGCCCGGCTCTCCAAAACATTTTCAGTTTCTCA
>KN501829.1:0-18343 GCA_000787155.1 Scartelaos histophorus | reverse complement strand
GTTTCTCACGTAACCCCATGGAAAAAATAACTTCCCATTCCTGCTCTAGGGTCAAGTCAAAAAATCCTGTATTGATATGATTTAGTTTGGAAGCACTTCTTACTGTATGTGCTGTATGTGTGTACTTATTGTAAAACTCAACAATTGTACTTGATTGCTGCAAACACACACCTCATAATCTGTAAGATCTCGAAGTCAAATTCCCCATAGTCATCCTTACTCATCCTTTCTTTTATTGTTTTAGATTCACCTGTTATTACACTTGTCTGCCAGCCCAGCCCATGAGCATGTGACAAAAGTTATCTAAAATCAGACAGCCCTTTATATCTTCCCCCTGCAGAAGATATAAGATTTGATGAGTAAGCTTCTTAACGGGTTATAAAATGTTTGGACATAGCCTTTATTTAGGTGCAAACTTAACCGCGAGCCAAAAGACGGAGTTCTTTTTAATTTTTTAAAATACATTTTAATTCAATTTTCATTAATTGTATCTATGAGAAATGTACCTAATGCGTGTGTTTCTGTGTGCTTCTGTGTTCATTTAGTCTAGGCCTACATGTGGAAGAATTTTAATCATGCAAACTTTGCAGTAAACAATATTGTTATAACCGATAGCCTCAAAAAATGAGAAAATAGTTGAACGCCTACAGTCTTATGGTTTGTTCTCGGGAGAAGAAGCTACAAAGAATATCCTGGAGTGAACTTTGGCTTTGAGTAAGGTGACTGGTGATTGGTCAAAACTCCAAAAGAGGCGGACACAGTTCCGCACTCCACACTGCAAGAAAAGCTCACAGGTTGTGCTTGTGTTTGTGGCCAGGGTGACTCCTCGCTTAACGCAAACAGTTCACCTGGTTGTAGTCGTGTCGATTAGGCCATATTGTGTCAACGAGTCTTTGGGTAAGTAAAGCAAACTATTCTTGACGTTCTGTTGCAGTGTTACGCACGGCGCAGCTGGCACGTTTCTGTACAGCGTAAACGAGGACATACCTTCACGCAGCCTGTGCGTCTTATTGGCACGCTGCTGTTATTTGTATACGCAGCACGCAGCGCTGCTGGCATCTTTTGGACACAGGTTAAACAAGGACAGACTTTCATGTTCCCTGCGCCGTCTTATTGGGATGTTCCTACTGTTTGTATGCGGAAGTGACAGTGGATTACAAAATGTATTGTGCAATCCTGTTGCTGTGCAATAACAACTTTGTCATTTAGCCCTAACTTATTGTGGAAGCTTGACGCTTGATGATACTACATGATGATACTGTCATTACAATAATATTATCTTCACTATCAGTCAACAATGTGTGACCCATAGAACTTACTAATAGACTAACAGATTTTGAAAGTAACTGAATTAAGAGGGGTGGGTTGTCTTGCATTAAAGTTTATTTTATGGCACTTACTACTTTTGAGGTGGATACAATTCATTTCATAAAGTCTATGTTTTCTACCCAGAAAAGTTCCAGTTTTATATACCTATGTTCCCATTATAAAAGATATAAGAAAATAGTATTAGAAGTAGGCCCCTTTTATGGGGTTCTTGGAATCTTCTATGAGTTGTTGTTTGTTTTGAGCGCTGGTAGAGCATTTGTTAATTTGTTTGGGAACATTTTAGTGTAAAATGTGTTAATAAAGTGGATTATGCATAGAACATTAAATGTGTGCTAATAATACTTAAATTGACATTCATGTTGGTAGATCCAGTATGGCTGCACTGTGCCAGTTACAGAAGTGCCAGTCGACTGGGATTTCTGCAATCTCTCACTTCCACACAAGCAGCCCTGCCTGTGCCAATATGCACTACAAAATGCTTGTGTTGGGAGGAGGAAGTGGAGGCATTGCAATGAGTGCCCGCATGAAGAGACTGTTGGGGGCAGAAAATGTGGCTATCGTGGAGCCCAGTGAGGTATGAGACTTGCACTGTCCACTTATTGATCCACAAAGAAAATCACTTGCACAGTACCTCATGCTCTACAAAACCATAAAGAGGAAATTTGGTGGAAATAACATTTTAAAATAATCAATGTAGCAAAAGATTAGTTTCAAATATACAGATTTGTATATGTAAAAGTAAAATGAAATACTCAGTATAAAATATCTAGTAAGGAAAACCCACCTTCCCGAATCACCAGGTTATTTTTATCACATGAGGAGTTGGATTGGCTATGGTATGAATGTAGTCCTGTATCGTTCACTGGGAGTGGTGCTTTAGGAGGTAATGGTTGGATTAGATTGGAGGTGGATAGGTGGATTCCGGTGGAGAGGGTGAGCAGGTGTGATTACATAACCAGATTTACGGATCATTTTGTCAGCACAATGTCCCTTTTGCTGGTGCTTCTCTTCTAACAGACCCCAGCAAAGCAGGGCCATGCCGAAGATCGTCAGTAACTTGCAGCAAAGATCTGAACTTTCTCAGGAAGTAAGGTCTACGTATGCCGTTCTTGCACAGAATTACTATTATGCCATTGTCACATGCATGTTGGGCAGTTCGGGGGAGTTTTCTTTGATGGTTGTGCTTGTTCACCCAACCTGTGTGTGTGTTCAGGTGGAATGCTGCCAGCCCTCTCTATATCTGTTAGTGACGTCATTTTTTGAACAAGGCAAAACAAAATTTCAGAAGTCTCAATTTGTGAGAGCTCTAGTATTCTAATGTTCATGCTGCTTCCAAAATTCCCATGCAAATGACTTTGATTGGCCCCATATAGGGCCACACTAACTCCCTAAAATCTAGATATATTTACCAAAATGCACCATCCTTCTTATATTCCATCTGCTGTTTCTGTTCCAGACACACTACTATCAGCCCATATGGACCTTGGTTGGTGCAGGTGCAAAAACCAGTGCCTCTTCAGGTCGTCCCACTGCAAGTCTCATTCCTTCTGGAGTCAAGTGGGTTAAGTCAAAAGTACAGGAAATAAACCCAAACACAAACACAGTGCAAACAGAGGATGGGAAAAAGGTATGTGGATATTTTGTCTTTAAAATTGTCACATGACAACTGACATATTTTTGTGTTGGCATCAAATATAATGTACTTTTGTCTCTAGATTTCCTATGAGTATTTGATTGTCGCTTTGGGTCTACAGTTACACTTTGAAAAGGTGTGTGCTTTGTTCAATGTGCATGGTTTATATTGAGGCGGCTGAGATTTATGCTCATTCTAATGTGTACAGCTTTATTTTATTAACAAATTGACTGCTTACGTGTGCTCACAGATTAAAGGCTTGCCAGAGGGATTTGAGCATCCAAAGATTGGATCTAACTACTCAATCCAGACAGTGGAGAAAACATGGAAGGCACTACAGAATTTTAAAGAAGGAAATGCTGTGTTCAGTTATCCAAACACTCCAGTGAAATGTGCCGGAGCCCCACAGAAGATCATGTATCTGTCCGATGCATATCTCAGAAAGGTAAGATCATTCACTCAGATTCTCACATGGGCACGGAGTAGCATTTTTACTTGTATAACACCAAGTGGTGTTATATAAATAAAATGTCACTTTAAACATAAAGTGGCATTTTATTTATAAATATTTGAATAAATACTATAGGATGTCAAATACAGTATGTGTATTACGACTTGTAATTTGCATTTAAAACTTTACCTCTCCTGACACTGAAAATGACACATACAATGACAAATAATTGTTGGGGCTTGTACATCATCCCCAACCTTTTTTGTACCATGGACTGGTTTTACATACATATGCACGGCATATGGCTGGGGGGATGTGCACTTTCACATCCCAGTACAACAGTGGTTGGGAACCACTGTTGTGCATGACAAATGTATGGGCATGTACATTGTGATTTGATTTTTGTGTTGTTATTTTAGACAGGGAAGAGGAATAAGGCTAAGGTGATTTACAACACCTCTCTGCCAGTGCTGTTTGGCGTCAAGAAATATGCTGACTCATTGTGGGAGGTAGTGAAACAACGTGATCTACAAATCAACCTCAGGCAAAATCTGATTGAGGTGCGAGCTGACAAACAAGAGGCTGTGTTTGAAAATCTGGACAAGCCCGGTGAAACCACTGTCTTTGAGGTAAATACTCACCAATTTATACATAATGTTAAATGCTTGGATATGGAGACAATTACGACCAGGTAAATGGCAAAATGAACTTTTGACAGTGACGAGTGAGGGGAAGAACAGAAATGTACTTACTGAAATTTAGGCTACATCATCTAAATATTCATCAGAATAATTTTGTGCTAAATTACAGTTATCTTAATTATGCTCTTTGTGTTTCTAGTATGAGATGCTCCATGTCACACCACCAATGGGTCCAAATCCAGTCGTTAAAAACAGTCCCTTAAGTGATGAGAGCGGCTGGTTAGATGTGAACAAAGATAATCTCCAGCACAAGAAGTATCCAAATGTGTTTGGGCTTGGGGACTGCACAAACCTCCCAACGTCTAAAACCGGAGCTGCTGTGGGTAAGGTCACACGTGATTCAGCCTTTAAAATAGGCCCACTAAATAATTGACTAAAAGATGCCATTTGTAATATTATTTTAACAGTATTCCTCCTAAGAATGATAACCCAACTCTTGCAGACATGTTTACTTTAAAGGGCCTATATTATGCAATTTTGTATCTGTTATGTTATGTCCTCATCAAAAACATACCTGAAGTTGTGTTTTGTTTCATTCACATTTACCACAAAAATCTTGTGTATTTAGGTTCTTCTTTCAAACAGAAAACATTTCCACCTTGTGGTGTCATACAGGAAATGTTCCACTTTGTTTATAAACTCCATACACTTTCTCTAGAATCATTTGGATAACTTCAGATATTGAATTGCCAATCTCTACTGAACAAAAGGTAAAATGTAGCCATTAACTTGAACACGGCCAGTTCTTTCCATCACAAGGTGGAACAGAGCATTTTGAGCTTTGGAGATGGACCAACTTTAAAGGATTATTCAAACCTGTGTGAATTAAGCAAAACACAATTCTAGGTATATTTTTAATGAGGGAATAATATTATAACATGGCTTAAAGCTCATAAGAGTCAGAAATGCATAATATAGGACCCTTAATGTATTGGTTAGGTTACATTTTATAAAAGCAGACAATTTAATTCAACATATTGTGAACTATACCCATAGTATGAAGTTAAGACATTATAATAGCTCAGTGGCACATTAGAAAACATAACCACACATTTTCTCTTGTAGCTGCCCAATCAGCAGTTTTGAGCCGAACCATCAGTAGGCTACTTAAAAATCAGAAGCCTGATAAAATTGTAAGTTGTCCACTGTGGGGATTGTTAACATTTGCAATATTTTGTTTATTAGTTTATTTGTCTTTTTTAGTATGACGGTTATACCTCTTGCCCATTGGTTACAAGCTACAAATCAGTCATTTTAGCTGAGTTTGACTATAACGGGGAACCACTGGAAACATTTCCTATAAACCAGGCAAAAGAACGGCGAATTATGTATCACATGAAAGCAGACGTGATGCCCCATCTCTACTGGCATGGGTTTCTAAGGTAAAGACTTCACCTAATAATATAGGCTATTTTTTAGATTTTATATTTGTCATTGTAATTTTACTTTTTCTTTGATTTAGGGGATTGTGGGGAGGGCCAGGGCCATATCGAAAAATTATGCACCTTGGAATGAAATAAACCACTTTGGCAGAAACCTTTGATTCAGGACAGAAAATTGTATTTACATTTTTATGCAAGTACTCTACCAGACATTGAATGTGTGGATTTACTGGGGACAAAAATAAACAACTGGACATCAAAGCACTTGTTAAATAGTTTTCTACAGTAACATTAGATCTAATGTAAATGCTATGTTCTGTCAAATGGTCTGTATATGTTTTACCATTACTGCTTTTTCTGGTGGTGTTTGCCTTTTCACTTTGGAGTTCACCTTGAGTGTAGTAGGCTTTAATGAAGCATATTGTTGTACTGTCCTATAAAATATGTTTCAAGGTTCCTATGCGTTATTTTGATAAACATCTATAAGTCAATAAGATAATCCTATATAAGCTGCTGATACATGCCTACAAAGTAGTTATGGAGTATTATTACAGGGATGTTCATGGCGTTTATACTTTTGAAAAAAATAACTAAATAAAAAATACAGATTACAGTGAGAAATATGGTTTGCAACAAAAAAATAAATAAAAATCTGACTGTCCTAAATGACTTCTAGACCAGCTACTTGTGACATTAATAATATTGGCTGTGGTGCATGAGTCTTTACAGTTTTTTTGTTTAGTTTGCACTCTTCCATTAAGTGCATTTATTTTAAGCACCTAAAATAGGGTGCCAACACTTAAAAATGAGATTGCAATGCACTCTTTTGCACCCCTGTGGACATACAATATATACAACAGCTACGATAAAGTCATGATAGGCCTACTTAAAATAAAATAAAATTGTCCCATTTTCAGTTGATAATGCAACACCTGAACAATTATTTCCAAGTTCTTATTATTATTGTTTTACTTTACAAACTTAAATGTCATTACAGCATTCCACTATTACCATCCAGAAAACATGTGACTGTTTTGCCCCCAAAAGCCTTCCTTTCCTCTCCCTATTCACTCAATCACGCTTCTCTCTCACAGACATGCTGCGTCTTGCTCAGTGACATTACAGTGTGACTTAATAGAGCAGTGAACCGCCAACCAAAACCTAAAAGAAAAGTGATTAAATAATTAGTTTTGAATAGCTCAGTCAATGTGTGGGTATGATGATATCATCTGGGACACTTCCATGACTCCAGTGGCATCCACACTGAAGCAGCCCGTCTTTAGCCCTGTTACTGTGCGCTCTTCTTGGCCACGTCGGAGCCTCTGCGCGAGTGTCGCATTCTGGTGCGCAGCTCCAGCTTCTGTTTGTGACGAGGCGGGAAATGGCGTCCGCTGTCGGGCTTGAGCAGTGACTGTCGGAGGAACAAACGCAGCAGACAGCGACAACCACGGCCCGACCGCGGTCTGGGGCCGCCTCGGCTGCAGCCAGAAGCTGACATCGCGGTGTGACTGAGAAGCGCTTCCCAGATCATCGGTAAGTAGCGACCGACGTCAACATGTAAACAAAACAGGTTTGTCCCCCTTAGAGCTGCTAGCTGTGGCTAATGTTAACAAGCTAGCGAAGGGGGCGTAGTCTGATGGCAGAAAATAGATATAGTTAGCAGTAAGCAAAATGACTAACCAGCGGATTCTGCCTAAGGATCTCACGCTCATAGTCCTAAAGCTCGGGCAGATCTTTCTAATAAGAGCCCGAGGGTAAAAGCAACGGGAAGCACATAATGACATAGCTCTGTTTTAGTGATTTCTGGGGGTTTGTTAGCCTTGTAGCTAAATAGTTGTCATCTCAATGTTTGCTAAACGACTGATTAATTTGTGTGGGTTTAAAAACATGTTTCCAAATACATGGCATATGTCACTGTATTTAGACCTCCAAATGTGCTGTGCCTGAGCAAGAATAAAAACAGTGTTGTTTTATTAGCGAAAGGCTAATGCTAGCCATATCTGACGTTGAGGGTGTTAACATGGGCTCTGATGTTACATAACAAAGCTCCGTTTCATTAATTAAATTAAATAGACGCGAGTCTAAACCTATGACAAAACATAGGAAGTTGTTCTATTATTTTTTCTTAATTTTTTGTAATCACGTCCATGATGGAACATCATATGATCTCCGCCCACTCACTGTGTCCGGCTGCATTTGGTTTGTCATGTGACTGATAATTATAAAACGTGACAACTGCTCATAAAAAGGAAATCCCTGATACAGCAGATTATTCAAGTATTGTGGGTTTCTTTAGTTGTTAAGGTAATTCATTGTAAATCAATAAAACGTATGTAAAATTACATTAGTAGTTCTAATCATGAAACTTGTCATATCAGTTTGTAGGCAAACAGCTTTCATGCATGAAGCATAATTGTCTGAAGTATTTTGTCTTCTTTCATAGAGTTTCTATGTGACGTTGGGGCACAATGAGGCTGAGAGTGCGTAAAGCTCCTCAGCAGCCGAAGTTGGGACGTCGCTCCCATCTGCCCCAGGGCAAAAGGAAGCGCTGTGCAGTGGAGCCATCACCTGTGAGAAATCGAGGCAAGATGCAGAAGAATGAGACGGGCCTCCTCTCCACCATTAAAAAAATCATCCGTGGGAATGCTGTCAAGGTGCGAAGGAAGAAAAGTATTTTGAGTTTTAGTTTTTATATTTGTGTACAACATTATAGATCTGTATTTCCAAATCAATATATATCAAATCAATATATCAAAAGTGTGTTTGGATTGCTTTCAGATGGAGCAGGAAATCCCTGCCAAGAAGAGTCGTATTGATTGTAATTCTTTAATCACTTCAACACCACAAACTAGAGGCCTTACCAACAAAGGAGTCACCAGAGTTTGTAGAAAAAGTCCCAATAAAGGTAATGTGATATTTTATAGTGTACAGTGTAAATGTTTGCCTATACTTAGTTATACTCCATGTATGTTTTAGATACACTTGCCCTAAATAATAAACCTCTAAAACCAAATGGAAAACTAGAGGCCCCTGTCGAAGAAGAGAACAGCCCTCCTCGTACTACTTTGCTTGGGACCATCTTTTCTCCTGTTTTCAACTTTTTCTCACCAGCAACAAAACTAGGTGAAATATAGACAGTGCTCTTTAATATGCAATTCATGCATCTTAAGAAATTACTACAATGTAATTTTGTGTGAGTTCAGCCACTCCTGGGTCAGACTCTCCAGGTCAAGCAATGGAGGCAGAGGAGATCATGAAGCAGCTGGACATTGAGCCGGCAGAGGAGATACCGAGTAGCACTCTCACCTCCACAGAGAGCATCACTCTTTGCCACAGTAACACAGCATTTCCCACAAGGCTCCACATCAGCACTGACTCCATCGAAGAAGGGGAGATTGTCACAGAAACAGACATGCCACCGCTAACAGGTACATACATTGTGGGGTTTAACTCATCTAATTAAAACTGGAAAATCAATCAAAAGAAACTACTCATTTTAAAATGATTAAGAACTGCCTACTCAAAGTATTAGTTAGTATACAAATTGTTGCAATATTTGCTCATCTGCAAGGAGTTAAAACGGAGTTTTCTTTTCAGCTCCCAGTTGTATCCCAGAAGGAGGCTATCCTCACCCTTTACCTCCAGTTCCTGTAGAAACATCATATGAGGATGACTGGGAGGTATTTGATCCGTAAGTTGTTATTATTTTTGTAACTATTTAGTTCTACTATTCAAGTCTGTTCAAGGTGACATTGGTGCTAGTAATGACCAGTAATGCCACTGGGTGGCAGCAGAAGCTACAGTATATTTTCACAATGATGACGTACACACTGCCACTATAGTATTGCACATCTATGGTGATATTATTACAAAAACAATCTTTTTTTGTTTGTTTTATCACATGGCTATTATTAATGTTTTTTTCTTTCAGCTACTTCTTTATCAAGCATGTGCCTCCATTGAACGAAGAGCAGTTGACGCGTAAACCAGCACTACCTTTGAAAACGCGCAGCACTCCTGAGTTTTCCCTAGTTTTGGACTTGGTAAGTGCTAGAAGGTTTTACAATGTTCTTAATTAAAATGTATGTATAACATTCAATATGTCTATAGGATGAAACACTGGTTCACTGTAGTTTGAATGAGCTTGAAGATGCAGCGTTGACATTTCCTGTACTTTTTCAAGATGTCATATACCAGGTATGTTACTGCTAATTTAAATGCTGCTATTTAAGTGTTTTTGATAAGACTTACAACTACTTTTAAAAATAACTATACAGGTATATGTTCGGTTAAGGCCCTTTTTCCGAGAGTTTCTTGAACGCATGTCTCAGTTGTACGAGGTGAGATTATTTTTCCTGATAACATTGATATACCAGTAAATATATCAATGACTTTATTGTGTGTTTAAATTTCTAGATAATTCTCTTTACTGCTTCAAAGAAAGTGTACGCAGACAAGTTACTAAACATCCTGGATCCAAAAAAACAGTTGGTCAGGTCAGTGCCAAAATTCTATCTTGAACAGACATCAAGTTTAGAAATCTTTTATTTAAAGCTATTCCTATAACTCACTCCCATAAGGCAGTTTTTGCACAGACTTAAAGACTGTTTTTCATCCATCAGACACAGACTATTTCGAGAACATTGTGTGTGTGTCCAAGGAAATTACATTAAAGACCTCAACATCCTCGGACGGGATCTGTCAAAGACGGTAATCATTGACAATTCACCCCAAGCCTTTGCCTACCAGGTAAAACTATCACATATAGGAGTAATATTCAAATGCCTTGGTTTATAACTCTTTACTACTTTACTGTGTTCTAGCTTTCCAATGGGATTCCTATTGAGAGTTGGTTTGTTGATAGAAATGATAATGAACTTTTGAAGTTAATTCCTTTTCTTGAGAAACTTGTGGAACTGGTAAGTACATGTATATGTCATTTTAAAATAAAATAATTTAAAATTAAAATATTTTGCTGTTAATTAAGTTTCTTTCTGATGCAGAATGAAGACGTCAGACCACATATCCGTGAGCGGTATCGTTTGCATGACCTTCTCCCTCCAGACTGAGGTCCTTAACTTTCTGTGCATTTTCAACTATTGGGAAAAATAACAGAAAATTAAACAAAATTAACAATGACATGCTATTTCAAGATCATGCAAAAAACTGAAAGTTATGTTTTAAGTCAAAAGCTGTGGATGCTTTTATACAAATCAGAACAAGCAGTTGTACTTTCTCTTTGCTCGTAACTTTATCTGCGACATATGAAGTCGAAGAGTGACAAAACTGAATGTCAAGTGTTGGGTTTTATGGACCTTGTAGGCTTCAGCCTGACATTGAGCGGCCAGTCAAACCTGTAAAATATTCACTATTTACTTGTAAATATGTGTAAATAATGTTTTCTTCAAGGTTTTTAAGTCTTTTTATTTTCAAAATTTTAGTAGCTGTTCTTTAACTTGCTTTTTTAAATGACAAATGTGTGCATTTTGTTGAAGTTGCTTGTTTTTGTTGTATGCCTGCGACGCGCTATTCCTGTGATGCTGTTCTCCATTACATGCAGTTGTCCGTGATCAGGTGCAGTTTAAAAAAAAAAAAAAAACAATTGTAACTTTCGGAGAAAATGTTTATGAAATATATTTTAAAAGCTGTAATGTAAAGATAGATTAGGTCTCAACTGAATACCAAGCCATAGTGGCCCAAAATTATTTTGTGGGGGATTTATATGGACAAGTTTCTGATGAAGACCTGATCAGTTTGAAGGGTTTGGGACTGGACATGGGATTTGGGGGGTCAGACATCTTGCACTTTGACATCCAGCCCTTTGTAAGTTAATGTAAAATCTTGTTATTTTCTACACAGGTGTGCAACACCTCAACTTTGTTATGAGGTTTAAAAAAAAAATAAATTGTAGCACCAGCAAATTGCTTCTCGTTTTTCAAGGCGACTTGTTTGTGGGATCTTTACGATGTAGGACTTTTATTGACTATTGAATGAGCTCTCCAGTTGTATTCAGTGTTGCTCAGTGGTTTCCTTGAAAATAAATAACATTTTTTACAAGTCTCTTTTTTTGTGTAATAACGCTACAGTCTCAACCAATATAAGTGGTTCTGCTTAAAGTTTAATTTTGTGTAAAAATCAACTGGAAAATGCCAACTAGCCTTTACTGATAAAATTATGCAGTTAAATTAACGCTGAAAACTGAGTGTCTCTTGCCCATAATAATCTTAATATTGATATCAAGTCTCAGAATAGAAACAAGAATCGGCATTGGCAACACTAAAGGTCATTCTCTTGATCCAGATGCCCCGCCACCCTAGTTAGTCTACAAGATTACGAGATATCCATCCCATTGATACACTGCTGCCTCAAACCTTTTGTTCTTGTAAAAATAGGTCATTACCTGATTGTTAAGTGTGCTCTGAATTGCCCCCTTTGTGGTCATGTGACTTCCAACACAAAGGGGGCCAGTGTTTTTGCCATCATTGGACTTATCTAACAATGCGTCTTGGAGGGACGAATTTCAAAACAAAATCATACCATTGATACTGTAAAGATAAGACATACCGTCAGCGAAACCCCCATCTATTGGCTGTTGTGGGGGGGTGGAGATGATGGCCCATAAAGTCTACACGTCTTGTGTATATAAATTACATTGTTACATTTGGACTCATTCAAAAACATAAAATGTGGATATTTATTTTAGGAACTTTGGTGTTGGGGGCACTGGGGACAAAAGGTGGGTAACACTTAAATTTGCTATAATAACTTGAGGTATTGTTGTATAATGAGGTGTTGTTTAACTTGCATGAGCTTACATTTCAAACATTTCAAAATATTATAGATTTGGTTAGAGGCTATAATACAGAAGGTTTTCATATTTGCCAGTGTTGGTTAAGTAGGATTATACATTTTTTATTTTGATATTGGACATTTTGTGTGTGTGAGTGTGTCTTGCCATCCAAACTTTTAAGTTGAAAGCAGTCAGATAGTTCTCAATTTTATTTTTTTTTTTTGCCAAAAAATAGATACACTGAATAAAAATAATGACTGGGTTACAGATTTATTAGTGGTTTTAATTATATCATTTATCAGCATTCAAAATTTTAGATTGTGAAAACATGCAAGTTGGTATTTATTTATTTATTCATTTATGTTTAGACAGGGCCAGGTTTTATCCATTCATTTTACTTCTATAGTATACTGTACATTACAGTATTTTCAAATTGCTTATTAGGAGACTCTCCGCCACAGGACACCAAACACCAGCATCTTAAGGCTCTCCACTGCCCCTCCTGTGACCGAATCCACTGCTCCCCCCGACAGGCACTGAGGCTCAGGTGTAAAGGGGGGGTGACCACAGGTGTGTGCGGCTGCTGTCCCGTCTGTGCCAGAACCGAAGGCGAGAGCTGTGGGGGAGCCTGGGACTATCTGGGCAAATGTGATCATGGGCTAGTGTGTGTCTATGGGGAGTTGGAACAGGACAAGACTGAGAGGACTGGAGTATGTAAAGCAGGTAAGACTACAACTGTATGCAATTTTGAGTGCTACGAGTCCTTTTAATGTGGTCTTTGCACAATAGATTAAAACTGCAAGATCCTAAATAGATATGAAATGAGAGCAGGAAATGTATTTGTATTTTGTATTTTGCTGTAGTCAATATTATGTCTAAAACATAGATTATAAAAATGTTTTAAAAATAAACCATTCAAGAGCATTCAAACAGATTCAAGTAATTACACTTGCAACTTAACATGTAGATCAAAGTGGTCTATTTAAAAAGCCACATTTTGTTTATTGGGAATGGTGCCAAAGTAGTAAACGTTTTTATGAGCTGCTCAGACTGATAGTGTGGTCAAGGCCTCCTTTGATTCAAAGCATTTGACTTCACAGTTAGACACAACTGTTATCTGTGTCTCTGTCACCCTGGCTCATACTGCATCTGACAGACATGATCGGACTCTCTTTGCTGTCCCGTTACTGTCTCAAAAGCTTAAAATCAAATGAGAGTGTTTAATAATATTCATACTATATTTTTTGCAGTTATTGTGCCATTGGATTCAGAGAGCTGTCATCCAGAGTGTACAAAGGATTTCTGTCATGAAAACCCAACTAAAATCTGCTCTGCCAGGTATTTTCCTTTTAAAGTCAGGCTATATAATATATATTAGGAATGAGAAATATTATTTGCAAATGAAATGGCAAGAAAATGCAGCAACTGAGTTTTCATTTTAAAATTTGCCACGATTTAGCTCCATCTACAGTTTCACCTTCATTAAACTTGGGTAACCTAACTCAATTGGAGGAATAAAACCTGTATTAAAAAGTAAAAATCAAATACTCAACCCAGGAATAACTAGCACAAAATCAAAAATTGTTTGAAAGTAGGTGTAGATATTGTATCATCTAAATTTTCAACATTTGTAGTGCTGGCTCATTTATACAATACAATTTCTTTTAGATTTGCATTTCTGGATAGGAGGCCTTGCCAGGGCTCTTGTCAGCACACCTCCTGCTCCGCTTGTGTCCTGCTTGAGCCCCCATCCTGTCCACAGACCTGTCCTCCCTCAGATGCCTCGTGTCTGCAGCGCTTTGGCAAATGTGTTCACAACTACCTGCTCACACCTCACCACCAGCCTGTGTGCCACCATAACATGCAGGTAAAGACAGCCGTTTTTTATCCAATGTTTAAATATATAATAAGCCATAATTGCCTCTTCTTCACAGAGTAACAGTGGAGGACTCCTGGTGTGTTTAGTCCCAGATTGTCCGAATGGATCTAAGTGAATTAATGTGAGACTAAATGTATGTAGCACCAAGGCAGCTATTTGTACAGATACACTTTAAGTGCATTGTAATTCAAATAAATCATATTTTACTCAAGTATTGAGTGGAGTAAGTTAAGTGGAGTAACCCCCCCCTCTGGGGGTTGCCTCCTGTGACGTGAGAGTTATTCAATAACAGTTTATGAGGCAGCTGATACAATGAGCCGCTATGAACAGAGCCAACAATGATCCTTCTGTCTGGTGGCCTTCGATTAAGACACTTTCAAACTAAAACTCAATAGTTCACACAATCACTTTGACTTTTGTTGATTTACATTCAAGTATCTTATATGATATCCAAACCAAAATGTATAAACTTATAAAATGTACAATGTGTTAAAATGAAGACAATACTCAAAAATTCCAAAATTGATATCCTATCGTATACAAATATAAATAAAATAAACCTTTAATAACACTCTAATAAATTCTAAAAACTTAATGCATAACAAATAAGTTATTAAGGATGAGTCAGTGTAGTACTACTTAAGAGGTTAGGATTAAAGTATGAATCTTCATGAATGAAACTATTATGCCTCAAGTCTTTCTTCATGTGTTATTAAGGTTGCAAATAGTGTAGTTATTATAAAGTGTTATCAGCTATTGTCAAATTTTTTTAATCTACAGATAAACATCGCATATCTTATCAATATTTCCTATCAAATGAACGATCTGTATCTGGTATCTGTCTTCAAAGCAGAGCACATTTGTTATCAGCACCTATAGAGCTCCTTCTCACTTATACTGATAAACTCAAAGCGGTGTGTGCTTACTACCAGCAATAAATCTGGTTGATGTTTTAGTATGTCCAAGACAAAGGGAGGGAAACAATAGGGAAGTTAAATAAGAAATATTTTATAACAAAAGCATGGACTGAGTAAATAGACTAGACATGGACTAATGATGGAACTTTCAAATAATAAAAAAAAATAAAATAAAAATAATAAAAAAAAAAAACAATTCTACTCCGTGTTTTTTTTTATATATAAAAAAAATAAAGGCTGTCATAGCTACTATATATTACAATAGGTTGGTAAATTTTACTTTGTTTATGCATAAAGCGTTTCAGAGCTCCAGTCTGAGGAAGGCACTATACGGAACATGTGTTATGAGGTCTCGTCACCTGAAAAGTTTTTTCCAAAAAGAAATGAAGGAGCTGGAGTTGAAGGCACCAATCAGGAGCAGCAGCAGAAGGTACAGACTCATCATGATGGCAAAGTGGTGTCTGAGCAGCCAAGAGGAGCTCCGGGAGTTTCTACAAAAGACCAGAGTAACAAGCATTACAAGTTTACAAGGGTTAATGATTCCTTCATGATGGCTTTAGAGAGCAAAATGTTTTAGTTTTTTTTCTTTTTTAAATCAGAGATATTTTCCTGCTGTGTTGGATTACTTGCAAGACTGAAAATATTGCAACCCCTATCTTTTACTAACGCTTACCTTGACAGATGCCTCTTCTGTGAGTAAACCAGCAGATACTTGACCCGTAGAAGCTGATTATTGGTGACAACAAAGTATTTCTGTGGCACGTCTCCACCTTCACTGTTTTTTGCTCTGGATCTCTGGCGGTCGATGATTTCTGAGTCTGAAAGGTTTTTGTTTTAGTTTTGTTCTATCACTTAAAATGTAGCTCTAGAATGTGATTCATGGTCTTATTTACAAACAGGTATATTATTTTTAGAGTGTACATTACATTTAACTAATTTCTACAAATCTGGCTTTGGAAATATATCTAAAAAACATTTACCCTTTTTCTTGACTTGACACTTGACGTCAGGGTGGTCGATGACTTCACACAAGGCAACGCAGCTTAGCAGTGCACCCATCAGACTTTCCCCCCACCCGCTGCTGTGTGGACTGTACAGGACCGCCATGCTGAGATCACTGGTCAGGTAGGTGCCCTCTCCAAACACAGAGTTCTGCACAAAAAATTTAAGTGATTTTGATCTGAATCCTCACTACTTCAACCCCTGAGCTTTTACGTGAGGCATGGTCGTATATTGTGAATCAGCAAAGCATGCATGTTGTTAGAATAACAAACCTTGTTGAGGTGACAGTGTAGCCCGTTGTGAATGATAGAGTGAAAGTTTTCCAGACGGCTCCCGTGGAATGCATAGAAAGTGTCTCGTCCTGCCCTAGTCTTCTCAAATCGGGCATTTAGCTGGTCGTTGTATTCAATCTCAAACAGGAAGTCTGGTGCTGGCCCCAAGAACCTTTCATTTTTTGTTAGGTTACACAGATGAGCATACTAAAAGAAAAAGGTAATTTATTATTAGGTTATTTAAGTAATAATTTTAAAATTTTAATGAAGAATTTGTCCTGTGTACCTCCTCTTTCTCCAGTGTTTTTATAGCAAAACTCTTTGAAGATAGGATCCAGTGTGCAAGAGTTAAATGATGATCACCTTCTCCAGGTCGCAGCCTCACCAGCTCCCTCACACTAGGCAGCGACTTCACATCAGCCAACTGCAAAATATATTTATTGCCTTAAAATAAATGAGACTGGGAAACACAAAATAATACACTTATAATAATAGAATGTACATGTTTAATATATACCATGAAATATATATAATATAACATCAATAAGCGCATTATAGCAAAAGGAGACTTTTTAAGGGTCTGACCAGTTCCTCAAAATCCTTGTTGTCACCGCTGATGTATCGAGGGGGAAAGGGTCTAAGTAGAGAGTCCCTCTTATAGTTTTGAGCTGCTGCCACAAACAGGCTGCACCGGAGGTCTGCGGCCACTGGGTCCCGGTGCAAACAGGAACACACCAGCTCTCGAACCACGTCAACTGGGACAGGCGGCTGCATCCCACCCCTGCAGGAACAAACCTATTTATAAACCTATTTAAGGCATTACACTCAATGTTTTATTGTAAATCCATAACATATCATTTATACAGTTGGATGTTCTCTGAGCTTTTGGCAAAGAATGACCTGGTGTTTGCGTTTAATGAACACAAGGCAACTTTTAGATTCCTTAATCCATCTTGTAGGCAAATGGGGCTTACTTAAAGGCAATGTTCAAATTTAAAAACTTAAATCTCCCTTGTCTCCATATAAAGGAAGGAAAGGAAGCATAAAAATATAAATGTATCAACTTTTTAAAATGCATTGTCAGATTCATGCATATTAATATTGATGATATGAAAATGATACGGTGCAATGCGCCACATTTTTACAACTACAGTCCAATTAATTTATGTGTCTGTAATTTTCTTCAAAGCTTTAAGGAGAGCTTTAATTGAGCCAAGCCTAGACATATGCTAACGATAGACTGTCTATGATGCTAATAACACGTAACAAACTGACCGTGTCTCCGTTTATTAATACGATCAAATAAATATGATGCAGCCGCCTTATGTACAAAAGGTGTTCTCGTGTATATACTTTGCATGTTTAACAAATTCAATGAATTGAAGAAGTTATTGTATCGTACCTTCGGTTGCCAACTCATAGCACTCTGCAAACAGGAAGTGCTAGCACTAGCATTTGACACCGAGGCATTTATGGGGTCTCGGAGAAACAAATATCAACAAAATATAAGGAGTACTAAATGGGAAAAGAACGTGCATTTTATGGCATAAATCTATGTATTGTATGTACATAGTCTGTATAAATTGTACGTGGGAGAGATTTAAATTTAACTTTTACTTTTAGTCTTTTAGTCAACGGGATAACATTGAAAGCGCCGTTTATCGCAAGCCTGGAGGGTCGAGCCCCGGCCCCTGCACAGAACCCCCAAAACAGTGCGATTCTAGCAAGTGTATGGATGCTGATGTTTATCAGGGGCGAGTCTCACGTTGTGAAGCACGGGCAGAGGAAGCACTATGTTTTGTGAACAGCTTTTGGATCGCTCCTATCGACAGTAAACATACTTTTAAGGCCGCAGTGAAGTTGGTTTCACGTTTTAACGTTGGACATTTGCCTCCGCAGCAACAGCGGTGTTTCCGCTGTCTACTCCGTACTTTGAAGTGAGGGACCGTCAATAACCCTTGTAGTGAAAGTAAATTGCTTAAAAAAA
>JACN01154072.1:0-18773 GCA_000787155.1 Scartelaos histophorus | reverse complement strand
GGACTGGGGATCAAAGCAGTAGACCTCTCTGAAAAGAAACAGCAGAAGAAGAGTAAGGAGAGTTTTGAGAGGGAAGAAAAGAGAAAAGGAAAGTTTCTTTTTTGCTCTTGAGCTTCGAGAACACACGAAAGGGAGAGGACATGAAACCTCTCGATTTGATGAACTGGGAGTGACCGCTGGAAGTGACAACATCCATACCTCCAGGATATGTGTGTATGTGCTTACAGTCAGGAAGAGCACGGCTGACCTCTGCACAGAAAATACAGTTTGTTTCTTTGGGACAGAACCACAGATGGCCGAGATACAGAACACACACATTACAAAAATCTCTGTGGGGAGGGCCGATCGTCCTTAAGAAAATATTCCCCGAAGCACTAATTAGAAAAACGATGGTGCTTGTTAATAGCCTTGCCTCACACACACACACACACACACACACACACACACAGAGAGTCCACCTTCCTCTTACCCCACCCTCACCGTCCCTCCACATCCAGCTCACAATAAAAAAAAACAACACAAAAACAAAAGTGAAAAGACTCTGGCAAAGGGAGAGAGCGCGTTCCTCTGGCAGGCCTAGGTCAGGGCCCTATTTACCTACCGCACAGTGCAGCTCTGCCTACAGCGCCAAGCAGCACCTCCCATCGCACAGAAACCCGACCCTCCCTCCGACTCTTACACAGACGCACAGTCAAGAGCAGCTTTCACAGGACGGCCCGGAGGTGGCACATGGAGATGGTTAACAGAACTAGGATCCAAATCTGCTCCTGGAGGGACATTTCAAAGTTGGTTTAATAAAATGTGAAAGAGGTGGAGTTTGTTCCCCCTCTGGTAGACCTAATTTTTCCCCTGGTTCTCCCATGGCGATTGGGTTGCACCGTGCAGAAACTAAGGACATGGATCAAAACTATGACCACCGATTCATTAAGTGTCCGGTTTATATCAGTACAGATTTGTGCAACTCGTAGGCAAATATAAGTAAATTTGATTTGTTTGCTTTCAGGACATTACAATTCAATACTGCATAAACCTCTGAGGACAGAAAGTATCAGAAGAACAGGGTGTGTGATCCAAAGAAAAACTGTACAACGTTTTAAGAATGAAAACATTTCTTCTCTCATCAAAAAACCTTCATCAATGAGGCATTCGGAAACTGCTTTTCTGAAGGAAGGAAGACATTTGTACAGCCAAGAACCAATAATGTCTTTAAAAGTGTGTAAAATATAGCTGTAAAAATGTAGGGCTGTGATTTTAAAACTATTTGAAGAATTTAATTTCACAATCTTTTCCAACAGACACAAAGTTATCCACATTTTTAGCATAATCTTAAAATAAATTAGTGTAACAAGGATCTATCTAGTTCATTTAATGTCCAAAAATTAATGCTTTTATGTTTTTATTCTGAAATAGGAGAAAGCAGACCTTTTTTTTTGTACCTTTGAACATTAATCTGCTCATAGACGTCTGAGAAATGTGACATAAAAACACACGCACTACATTCTTTAAACATCATGTTCAAAGTCACAGCTTGTACCGTTTGTTTTTGCACTTTTGGTTTTTAATCTAAAACACAGTCCTTGCGGGATATGAAGCCTAATGTTTTCTTTTAAGACGCCCCTTAAGTAAAGTGTTAATGCCATGTTTCCTTATCACAACAGATGAGGTGGCAACTTCGTCAAATCAATTTGTTTTTTCTACGCTCTCTTAGCTCTGTATCTGTGGCTGACATTTCCTCCATGTACCAAAGGCGAACCCAACCGCCTATTACCACACCGCACAGGCCCTTATTAAATGTATATATAGTCACGCTTCAGACGGGGACGCGCTCACTTTCTCATACAAAAACCCAGTGAATCCGGGTCAAACGACAAACTCCCATCAAGTATATGAGCACACTGTGGAAGCTGGACCACCACCCAAAACAATCTTTGGGCCTCAGTGGGTGGTGAATCCAACATGACCGACTGTACCAGCTCCTCTCAGTGTCCCTAGAAACATCTTACTTAGTTTGACTGTATTTCTTCAGTGTTTGTAGCTCGTTATGGGAGCATTTTCTTTTCTTTTTTGTGCACAGACAAGAGCGCGGGGCCTGTGAGCATGGAGAGTGCAATTCCAGATGTGTTTTTTACAGCTCAGCCGAGATGACAGGGCCGTAAAGTACCTCCCTGCTCTAGCCTGCAGGGGGAGAGAGAGAGGAGAGGGTGAGGTAAACGTCCTGGGACTTTGGCCAGGGCGAGAGGGAGGAAAAAGAGAGAAAGAACCACTGGTGCTGGGAACAGAATAAGCATTTGGGACGACGTGAGGGAGGGAGGGAGGGGGTACATTGGATGGGGTTCAGGGGTTGGAGAAGTTAAGTACGGGGCAGTTTGAAGTGCCTTGGGGAAAAGCAGGATGGAGACTGAATGAAATTGCTTTTCCTGGCAAAATGTTCAGCTTTATTGTCTCAGGTGTGTTCAGCCCAGATTCAAATGTGATATGGGACTGGTTCACTTTTGGAGAGTAGAGTTTTTACACAGACACGGACTTGAATGTATTTTTAGTCATGAAAATTCATCTAACATTTGTTTACCGCAATGTTATGCTATATGATTCTGAACATAACATTATGTCCAAGTTAGTAGGATGTAGGGAAGCACTGGGTACAAACCACAGTGGTGGGCAAGCACTGCATGTTAACTGCATGGAGAATGTACATTACACATTTTTACAGCGCCTTCCTGCACTGGGCTATGAATAAATGAGTAACCTTTCCCCTACCCTAACTATTTGCTATGTTATGCCAATACAGATGGACTGGGTCAAACAGTAAAATAACAGTGAACCTTTTTATGCCTTTTTATGTAGTATATTTTCTATCTCATTATTTAGTTTTCAGTTATGCACTTTTATTACTAATTTACTTCTACTGCCTATAATGTTCTCTTTCCTTAAATTCAGAATCCTTCTTCTTTTCCTCATCTGTTGCAGTAAGACTGAGCCTGGGGGGATATGGAGAGCGACCAAGATTGATAAACTAATTAAATTTGTTCAGATGCTGGAATGGGAACAGAAAATAATAAAAGACAGTGCGCAGATGTCAAAAATATAAAAGGCTATGGGATATTTATTGTTTGGCTTGTGCCCAGTGCAGATAAGCAGAAATACATGATAAATAGTTACTGTCATTTTAAAGCTGATTTATTGCAGCTTTGATGTTGGTAAATCTGTGGGAGACAATAAGAACACCCAGAAAGGAAGAGAAGACTCCACAACCTTCATAAATGACGTGAAGCATCATTAAAAAAATCAAATATCAAAATTCTACTTGTCTAAGTCCATTTCCTGATAGGCAATTCATCTAAAATTTTTATTTGGATCATACACAAAATTAAAACATTATAAATTGGTCTCTAGCTTCCAGTTTTGTTAACATTTGTACAGCTTACTCATTTTTTTAAAAAGGAGGACAGTGCCCAATTTAAAGCCATTCACCCTACTGTGGTAATATGAATATAGGCTTATCATTTAGGAGAGAAACGTTTAGTGGAATAATCTTAACAGACTTTGCAATAAAATGCAAAATAAGATTCAATACAAAGTTTAAAATGTGGTAAAATGTGCTTTCTTTGTTGAGGGGACTTGGCTCAACACCAAAGGTATTTAAACGACTGCAGCGTGTCCTGTATGAAACACATGTGTGAAAAATGTAAAAAAGCTGCAATGGGGAGAAAAAAGGGAGCGAAAGAAGGACTATATCACGAAGAGACATGATGTAGGTGTGTGTGCGCACGGCCGGTGTGATCCACTGCTGCAGCTCGTTAGTCGCGCTCGTTAATGCGCGTCTGCTTTAATGGCCTTGTTCAAAGCCTGACGCGCTGTTTCATCTCCAAAAACTCACCTTCTCAACACCGCGAGAGGAGAGACGACGTGAGGACGGGAGTGGGCCTAATCTAGGGCAAGAGAAGAAACAATGAATGTTGCTGAATCATCGGCTCCTCGATCCATGACTCGATCCCCGTGCAGTTAGCTCCGGCCATGTGTTGTGATTGGACGAGAAGAAACTTTAATAAACGCATCACTTCGCTGCAGGTGTTTCCCTGTAATGACCAATTACCGCCACAGTTATGTGCGGAAATTGCGTCTCTTGTCATGTCGTGTCCTGCGTGTTGTGTTATTTCAGTCTGTATCTGCAGGTGGGTCGGGTTTTGTCGGGTCAAATGCTTTAATGAACAGTTTCATTGTTTTTATTATTTTCATTCTAATAACATTTAACATTTCTCCCTTTCTAATATATCTTCATCTAGCTGTGTTTCTGCTCCATCTCAAGATGTCTGATAAACACTTGTCCCACTCCAACCAGAATCTGGTGAGTATAACACTATAAACGTGGTTGTGTCCTTAGACAAGTCACTTCACCACCTTGTCTAGTATGAATGCAGCTTTTGTGACTGGTGCTGGTCGAGTGGCCAATGGCAAATTAGCCATTACGCTACTGGGCAGCTGTGGCTACAATAGTACTTTATCATTGATCGTAGATATTGAACAGTTCATATCTATGGCCACTGAGTGTGGAGCAAATTAATAATTTACAAATGGTAGTGTCTTTGAGCATTCAAAAAAGCAACATAAGACTAATGCATTATTATTACTGTTACTGCAGGTGGTTTATGTTTTGTGAGTCTTAAGGCCAAAACCTCTATAGAGCCCTGACACATTTTTGCACTTTAGTTCCAGTAATATGTGCAAGGGAGAGTTTGTTGACATTATTAGTTGGGCATTGTTCATAAATTCCAAAATATCATACAAGAATTAAAACAAAAAGCAGCTGCTGACCCATGAACGCAACCCTCACACCATGAGCCCGGACTGCACTCGGGTTCAAGTTGTGCAAGAGACTGTGGTTTGGAATATTAAGATGAGTAATAAAGCAATGCCAATGCCATTTATTGTAATTATATATGTAAAACAATGTTAGACAGTGTGTTGAATGAGAGTGGCCCTCCCCAAACATCCCAGAGTGTGAACCTAAATGTACAACAATAGAATAAGAGTGTTGAGAAGCACAAGTTTTACATATCCTCAAAAGTCAGTGTGCGATGTGAACGCATGTGTGCTCCAAAATTTAAGAAGAATATGTGATTCACTTTACAGAGTTAGATATTTTGCTGATCCAACAACTTGATGGTCTTGATGGTGAAAATGACTTACAATTAAAATACAGAATTAAAGGATGATTTTTTATTATAGAAGTACATTCTCTATCATAGTACATTATAGACAATACTTAAACATTGTGACTGAAGACTGTACCCATAGATAACTCCTCTACTCCTGAACAAAAAGACCTCTGGTTTAACTGCAAGTATGGACGGGTAATGGTAAAAGAAACAGTCCTATTTTCTAATTCAAGAAAACATTCTTCTGTCAGTACAATAATGAAATGTGATTTACAGTTAATATGAAGTCATTACTGTTTAATAGTATGTATCATGTGATCCATTGAGGAGGTATAGGAGGCCTGTGTACCACGTTGTATCCCAGCCAGTGTGTGCGTGCGACGGCGTCCTCAGTCTCTCTTCCCCTCCCTCTGGCTCTCAGCGCTCTATAGGCACGCCAGCACCTCCAGGTCCAGAGAGCACGGCATTCTGGGGGATCAGAAACAGATGTGCCGGCTGCCCTGCATTTCTTAACTTACACACACACACATACACATTCAAATTAGCTACACACACACACGGTTAGAAATGCTGGCGTTGATTCAGAACCGGACCGAGAGCCAGTGGGCCAGCCTGACCCTGAGCTTGACCCCGGCCCGCAGCAACTCAGACAGGAAAGGAACGCAATTGGCTTCAGCTGTGACCCCAGGCCTGCGCTCTCCTGGCTGCCCCCTACCCCCCAACCCCACTCACTCATTAAGACAAACTGTTTTTAAAGGCAAAGCAGCTTTCACTAGCACTAAAGCCAACACCCTGGAGCACGGACAGGGGCGACCGGGGGAGAGGGAAGGTGCAGGAATGAGTAACAATTACAGAAAGAGCAATGGGGTACAAAAGAGGTATTAAGAAAAGAACAGAAGATCAAGGTATAAGGGAAAAAGTTAGAGGCCGATACCAGACAGACTGGAGCGGGGAGACTCAGGGATATCACTTGCAGCTGTTACAGACTCCTTACTTTCCCAGAATCCTTTGCAACTTGGCACAGGTTTTGCAATAAGAAAAGGGCGGTGTCATGGTTACATCCATATCAAACATCCACAACACCAGCTTTGAATAAGAAGGCAATGAAGTCACTTTCTAATAATGACAATTAAAGCTGTGTAATTATGAAGAGCACTGAGTGAGCCGCATTGGTCATGGAGACAGACTAAGTGTACAAACAGCATATTTGTTTATTTAGGGTGAAGTGCATTTGACATATGGAAATAATTCCCATCCATAAAAAAGAATCCCCCTTTTTTATTTGCAATGTGCTTGTCATTCGTTTAATCCATCAATACCACATTTTTCTTCCAGTGTCTCCCCTAACACTGGATACTAGTGTTCAGACACAGTGGAAAAGTCTATGTGTCTGCAAAACTGCTGAAAACATTTGCATATTTCATGTTTGGCAAGCTGCAATGGACAAAAAGTGAAGTAAAAGTAAAGAAAACAAACTACGCAGGTCTATCGTGCATGTTTGTAAATGAGAGTGGCAGGGCATGCTGAGGTAGATTAATGCCACTGTGCGACCATTCAAGGCTGACTGATGTGCGTCCCAAATTGATTTATGAAAACGGCCCTTAATCAATTATGTGTGTAGAAAAAGGGGAGAAAGGAGAGGGGGGAGTGGGACATAAAGGGTGCATGGATAGGTTTGAATGATGCTGCTTTGCTCAGGAATGTGTCAAAAGCGCGTCAACTTATGCCACAGGTGTCCAGCATGGAGGATGTGAAGCTCCGTCAGAAATACACAATACAGTGAATCTGATACTGATATATGCAGCCAAGAGTATGGACTACACACTGTGCAAGCTACATCGCTGGCATCCATCTTCATGTACTGGACTGAAAGCACTGCTGTTCCCCAATATAGGGCTCATTTGTCCCACTTAAGAAGGCCTACACGATATTTGTGCGAGTGGACTTTTGAGAGTGATGTGGTGCGGTCATAGTAGTGGTTGATTTTTGGAGGGGAGCAGCGGAGTAGTGCAAAGCTGTAGTTGTTTAAAAAGCCCTGGCCCTGCGTTGCCTTTGTACTGGAGACAAGGCTGCATGGGGGAAGTGGAGGGTCACGCTGAGAGCTCGTTTCTCCTGCCTGTCAGTGCTCTATCTGAGATCCAGCCGGAACTAATCAACTCCAATAGGTCTCCCCATTACCCAGGGTGCACTAGTCCGGGGGCTGGGGGGCCGGTCCCTCTCCTCCTCCTCCTCCTCCTCCACTTCTCCTCTATCCTCTGCATACTTACATGCCCTTGCAGCACACAACGCTCCCACTGTTTCACACCAAAGCAATAATAAACACTTGCAATAATATTTTCACAGCAAGCAACAGCCTGCTTCAGATCAGAGCCCTGTGCAGCTGTGGACTGGACTCAAGGGCACGGGCACCCCTCGCACGGACACAGGCAGACCCCCTCACACACATACATCCCGCGCACATACTTAATCCTCAAAATACTGCAACAAACAAGTACAGCATAAAGTAAACAAACGTGACTGAAGCTTGTGTAGTGTTAAATCAACCCCACTTCCCAATAGTCTACTTTATTTATTTGATGTTTCACAGTTTGTCATACTCAGTTTACTGGGCATAACACTTCTGAAATATGACTGTAACAAGCACAAAGTAGTGCCCCCTATAGGCTATAGGATGTCACCTTGTGGCAATTATGTTGAAATGTAGTTCAGTTCAGTTAGTTAACTTACTTAATGAAGCAGGAGCAGTGTGCAGTGTCCTAACAGAGAGTTGCATTGTACCATTGTAGTCCCTAAACAGGCTGATATTAAGTTCATAAAATCAAACTTTTAAGGAAAATAAAATGCCAATGATCAGCAGACATCATTAAATATAATATACAAACATAAATTAACTTTCAATGAATTCATAGCACAATAGTGTTATTTAATTATATGTATTGACAATATAACAGGGATCAGTATCACAGCTGATGTCCACTTTGCTCCAGTGTGTGCAGAGGCATTAGTGTGTGTGTTTTTCTGAGTGACTCTGGCCTCCTCCACAAAGGTGAAGTGGGGGCAAATTTAAATAAGTAAAGAAAACTACCCCTCCTCCCACTGCACCCCCCTTAAACCTGATACTTTCTATAACTTAGAGTTTCCTCATAATAATCAAGCAATATCACTGAAGGTTTCAATTTTATGTAGATATATTATGTTCTAGTTCTGATGTGCGTAGAATAACTGTATATGACTTTAGCAGAGGTCTTGTTTAGATAATCACATGGGAAACTCATGGTGAAGGGTTAGCATAGAGAGGCACTGGGGTAGGGTTAATCCCCATTCAGTCTGTCCTTCACTGGGCTCAGAGGGGTACAATGAGCTCCTCCTGTCTCCTCCCCAGAATGTCCCAGTGACCTCTGACCCCACATTTACGGCCGCTGTCCCAAGACCTTTTATGCCCCGGTCCTGTTATTATCTGCAATATTTACTCCTTTTGATTTTTCTCCTGACCATTGTAGCTGCCCACACCACTGACAGAATGCTCCAGGGCTCTCCACACCACTTCAGCGTCACCTCTTAGCCATACATACTAAAGAAAACAATCACCTGATGTATTTAAGGCTTTAAACTTTCAGAAGAAATCTAAAGCTGTGGTCAATGAGGGCCCTAAACCAAATGGAAGATATAGGCTTGTGAATCATGCATGTAGACTAGTATCAGAAATGAGTGCAGTAAGAACTGTGCTATGTAAATACAATACAAAACTGTCCTGGCTTGAGCAAATGAAAACTGACATGTTACACATAGTATTATATAAGTGGCCTATACACCACTGCAACAAAACAAATTATGTGTTATTGAATTATTTTCAAGTATAAATGAATTATTATTAATCAGCAAAGTTTAACTGTTTATAGCTGGAAATTGCTTTGTACTTTATGTTTGGCTAAATTTAGTTAAAGAGTATTAAGGTTAAATGTTGATAACTTAAACTAGCTGCAGCGCTGCTTTACAGGTTCTTTCTGCTGGGGCCCAGGCCTCACAAATGGCTCATTGTTGCCATCTGCTGACAGAGGACAGAAACAAATGGAAATACTCAAAGGCTTTATGTATTTTAGCCTTCAGCATGTGTATTTATAAGGCAAATACAGTGTTGAAACAAAACACCTAACAAGGTGAGACAAATTATAAAGACATACAAATTATTAATCTTCTGAGGGCAATGGAAGTAGTAGAGATTTAGCTAAAAAGGAAATCTGCTGAGATCAGACAATTGAGGGAAAAAAAATATTTGCATAAAATTACACTTTTTCATTTGACTTAACCACAAGTATATAGTTTAAAATATTTATTTCAGAGTTGAAATATATACCCAGATAAAAGAAATCCCAATCTTAGTTTGTACATTCACATGCTGCATTTCATCATCGGAGATGTGTTGACAGGGAAAACCAGCCCTCTGCTGAGCTCTGCCTCTCATACTGTTAGAAATGATCATACTTCATAATAATTGTGCACACATATTTGGAAATGTTTAGTAAAAAGTTACAAACCTTTGTTCCTTTCTCACTGACTTTGTTTCTGAGACTTTGAGAAGGTGATGGTTCATTAGAAGCAACCCTGAATCATAGTAAATTTGAAGGTTATATATGTAATATATGAAATATATAAGAAAATATAATACAATTAGTCACTGAGCTCTTTACCTATTTTATTATTATTTTAAATATTTGAGGTTTGATGACTCACTGTTTTGTCTGTAGTGTGGGCTCCTGCAGCAGAGAGATTTCTGAACTTGCTCTATGATCTAAACACACAGAACATAATCAGCCTCATCACTGAGAAACAGTATAGTGTAGGTCAGGTAGTTGTGCTTTACCTAAAACTGCACCGACATCTGAGTGTAGGACAGGGGACACAGAAGGGGACAGTGTGGCTGAGGTTATGTGTTTTTGTTGGTCAATAATCTCAAGTAATCGAGTTCTGGCTGCTGCACTTTGTCTGTTCAACTCCAGGAGGCGCTGTTCCACATTACTCGTATTGAGGACACTACTCTCTGCCTATGGGAAAAAATGTTTCAATTTCTGCATTGTGAAGTAAGTTATTCACTGTATTGACAAAGAGCTCACCTGTTGTTCACTTTCAGTTGGCTGTGTGTACTTGGCAGTACTGGACTCTGAGCGCCTTCGGCCTGCTGCACTGTGAGGTGAGTCTTTGCTTCCACAGCTCAAGCGCCTCTCCTCCAGGTAACTGTTGCTCGGAGATACTTTCTGACTCTGGGTCCGACTCAACTGTGCTTTGATCAGCTCGTTCTGTCGGCTGAGCTGAGCGATCTCTGCCATCATGGCCTCTGCGGACAGTTTGGAGCTCAGAGACGAAAGTGAGACTGAAGATGTGGAGGGCAGGCTGGTGAGGTCTGAACCAAGAGTTTTGATGCTTCCTGAAGAACCCCCCAGCTGAGCGGGAATAGGATGAGCCTCTAATAAAGAGGAATTTATCGAAGATTAGATTTAGTGTGTATCAGGTGAACAGTTCTGAGAATAAGTTCATATGAAAAGGGCAAAGTCTTTTACCTGCTACATGTGACCAGTGGTCTGTCTGTCGAGGGGGTGACAGCAGTACCCCGGGTGTCACTTGTGTTTGGACATCATCTCTCTCAGCAGCTAGAGCTGTTATTACAGTAAAACACTTGGCAAATTTGTAACGAAAATGTTGTAACTACACTTGCCATTAATAATATCTTAGTTGTACTGTACCTTTATAAACTTATATAACTTATATAAGAAAGTATTTCATTTTTTGAAGGGTTTTTTATTAACCAAAAAGCACATCACCTGTAGACAATCCTGCAGGTGGGACAACAGGTTCTTGTGTTGGGACAGCAGGCATATCTGTGCTACCCATCACCAGCACCACTGTGTCTACTTTCTCTTCTATTTCTGAAATCTTCTGCTGAAAATAGGACTAAAAAGTAGCAAAAGATATGTATAAATATTAATGTATAATCTACACTGCTATGATATAAAGCCCACCTTTAAAACGACAGTCTCTTCTCTCAAAGCTGTATTTTCTGCAGCAAGTGAATCGATCAATCCTTGTTGCTTCTTTAATTCATCCTCAAATTGTCTTCTTTCCAAAGCGGCCTTATGACACTCCTCTTGGTTCTGTCAGGAAACATATAACAATCATAATGTGCAAACTAAATTGAGAATGTGCTACATTAGGTATTTACTATACCTGCTTAAAGAGGTGCACCACTCGCGCTAAAGTTGAAACTAAAGCCACAGAAAACCCAGTGAGCCCTTTGGTCCTGTTTGGGGGAAGGCAATGATCTGATGTAGGGATTGCATCAGGACTACAACCATCCAAGTCTGCCTCCACTTGTCCCAGCATGCACTGCAAAAGACCCAAACTCGACTGGTCTCCACTGAGAGAAGTGAAGGAAGAACCATCTAGCTCAGAACTCCGATTACCACATTTCTTAGTTTTTCTCACTGAATTTTTACTGCCTGGAAACATGTACAATGACAAAATATAGGCTTATGATTAAATGCATCAATGAAATAAGTCAATTCAGAGCTAAACTACCTGACTGGCTTATAGGATGCTCAGCATTGCTCTCCATTCCCTGGCTACGTGAGTACCTGACCCGCTGGACAGCCACAGTGGCATTAAGAGCTAAAAATAATGACCAGTTAGATTAGTGCTGATGTGCCAAAGATATTTACACAAACACCATTATTCTAATTGCTTGTACCTTGTTGGCCTGGTACACTGCTGGCTGCTTTTGGGGTTTCTGGAATACTCTTGGCAGTCTGTTTCCTGACTACTTTTCCTGTGGTTTTTGACTTCATTTTGTGGATATTAGTTCTGGAAAGAAAACAACCCCATAAGATATTTAACTGCAGAGACTAACACATTATAATGTTAGATAAGTGATACCTTCGTATGATATCGTAGTTTTGATCACAATCCTCCTCATCAGAATATTCAATCTCATTAAGAGCCTGTGATAATAAAAACAATGAAAGCAACTTCATCACTTCACTGGAACAATGAAACTTTGTTAAAATAAGAAAAGCTAAACACACCTGAGGGTCCATCAGAGACTGACTAAGCAGTGAGAGCTCAGTGGGAGGATCTGGTTGTTGAAACACTGGAAGGACTGAGTCAGAGCTGCAGTTTGGAGCCATGGTTACACTAGGATTACCTAAAGAAAAAAAAAAAATCAACTATTTCATGCATGTGCAGTTGAATACATGTACAATACAAACATGCCAAGTACCAGTCTGTCTGCGGGGGGCATCTCCAAAAATGTCCTTGACAACAGACATGGCCCTATCAGAACGAGCCAAGACGTCTTGCAACAGTATCTGGTCTGAGAGGACCTGACAGTAGAAATGGGTGGGACGCACATTAGAAGACAAGTATATCAGACTATCAGACACAGATGTTATTTTACACTTAGACAAATCCTCATGAACCTCTCTGATGATGCTGAGACTAGTCTGGTCCAGCGGTGATGGGCTCCCATGTCTAAGGCGACGTTTTAAAGCCTTCTCCCTTAGGTCCCACTGAGCTGAAACCTTGTTGTGTGACTTCATCATCTCCTGTCTGTGATTCTAGAAAAACATGATCATCCATTAGGACTATGGATAAAACTAAACATAAATAAAGACGTGTCAAGAGTTACCAGTTCTGCAGGCGTCAGTTTGTGGACAGACAGGTCGTTTACTGTGCTCTAAAAAGATCAAATTTTACATAATCCAATGTTTAGCTGTCGTACACTTTGATCTTCATCAGTAATAATACTCACCACCCATTCTTTCTTTGAAGGCGCTGTCTTTTTAGGTCGCAAGATCCTCTTTCCTTTGGGATGCTGCTGTTGTTGCCCAAACCTCACAGATGACATCTGATTGAAAAGTTAACATATATAAAATATGCGTAAATACACATAAAAGATAGCTGGGCGTGAATGAATTACAAACAACCAAAAACTAAAGTAGAAATGAGAAGATAATGAGAAGATAGTTTTACCGGTGCACAACGCGCAGATCAAACGTGGATCCTTCTTCAGTAAAACGAGTGTAGCTTTTGTGCGATGTTTGAAGATACAGAAGAAAGGAATAGCTTAGCAAATAGCTACTGAAAGATTTCCATCGGTGTGTTTTGAGACAGTTTTAAACTGTTACGCGCCACTTCCTGTGTTGTTGCCACGGGACACCGCTTTACCACAAGGCATTGTGGGAAATTGAGTATAATACTGAACTCCTGGTTAAACAGGAGGACGGACGTTTTTATTACGCAAATTTGACTAAAATTATAGGATGCGTCCAAATTGCACACTTCTGCATGTTATATAATGCTCCTCCCCTTTTGATAGTAATCCTATAGTAGGTCTAAACTGTGGCTGGGCTCGCCGCCTATTGGCCATTGATGTTTTGAGCGTTTGCGTGTAATTCTGAATAAATCCACTAGATGGCAGTCTAGTCTTACTGCGCTTAGGACGTCCCTCCTGGGAAGTTTAACCGCTGTTGAATATTTGGTTAAATTGGTGTAGGGCATGTCAGCAGATATTTGTAATTAATTATTACTAAATGTACAGCGGATTGGCCGATGCAGTTTCTGTTTTCATATGATCAAACACTCATGCCTTGCTGACAGTTACAAATTGCAGCGATTAACTATAACAACATGTATAATGTCTAGACTCAAGAGAATCTAGATTAGCCAGATCTCAAATAAAATAGGATACAATTCTGAAGTTCCATTTGAAGTGCGATCTTATTTTTTTTTATTTATTTATTTTTTTTTTAAGGCCTGTGCATTTGATTTCCCACTAGTTTTAATTGTTGCAATTAGGCATTTTATTACGTGACAAATTCTGAGCCTCTGGTTTCATGGCAAGGTGAGGTTTGTGTTTGCACTTTACACGCCCCTTTGTGACGCAGAAGTGGGAGAGACTCGGCGCGCTTCAGTTCAATCCCAGACCCCACCGCAGTTGCTCCGGTGACATTTGACCGTAAGAGCGGGTCCCAGGCCAGAAACGTGCCGGTGCGACTGCGGCAACACACGCCACTGGAGGACTGTGGACTAACAGCAGCAACGCGCTTGGATTTGGACTTGTTGCATATTGTACTCATTTGAACTAAGTAGATAGAGACATTTCACGCTGTATGTTGCCTATTTGGGGAGTTAAAAGAAAATTTTACCTGCTTACTTTTGAAGACGTCTCGGATAATTTACAACTTTGGGAACTTTACGCACGGAGATCATGCACAAACCTTAATAACAAATGACAGCTCAGTGGTGGGTTTCTGCTTCATCACTTAGTTCCATTTACTCTAATATTGCTGATACACCTCGACAGGCGCCTATTCTGGTCAGACAAGGGGAGTGAACCCCCCTGTGTCCCTCTACCACCTGTCCAAAATGTGTGGTGGAGGCATATCTATGTCCCTCGCCATAATTGTCACTTTACTTTTGGTGATTATTAACGTAAAAGCCACCGGTGAGTATTGTCATGGTTGGCTGGACCCCCAGGGAGCGTGGAAAGAAGGTTTTCAGTGTCCAGAGAAGATAGACGCGGCGGACGCAATCATCTGCTGTGGAAAATGCGAGCTGCGCTACTGTTGCTCCAGCACGGACGCACGGCTGGACCAGGGCAGCTGCGAAAACGACCGGCAAACTCAGGAACCCAACACTGACAATAAAGAGAGCAAGGATTCCGGGGCAGGTATGCAATGCTTTATTTACTTTACTTGTTAGGCTATCCTGAGAATAACCATATAAAAAAAAAACAGACACGCTGAAATAACATATAGACCAGTTCGATTAAAAAAAGAGAGAGAGAGAAAAAAAAAGCGAGTGCAAGAACATATTCGTCATATTCATTCAATTATACTTTTACATCATTGGTGCTCAAAGCATTTGGACATTAATAGTTCATTATTTTACATTGCAGTAGGTCTGTGAATGTGGAATGTTATCTTCTATTCAGGTCAATGCAGATTTAAACATCTTGTTATAGCATGAAGTTTTGACTCTGCTCCAACAGGCTCTCCTTGTGGTCATGTGGAAAGCTTTGGACATGCTATTCAGACTTTAAAACTTGGTGTATTCATCGTCAAAGTTACTTACATGTAAACAAAGTACAATTATTTTTATGTTCTTTTAATGTTTTAAAGACTATGCCTCAATACAAAAAGCTTAATCTCCTTCTGTCCACGTCCAGACAACAGCATTGGAGAGGAGACAGTAGTTGACTCCAAAAAACCCGTACTCTCAAATGTCAATCTTGGTGCACTTTATAAATAGCAGTATTTGTTCAGGGTAGTGACAGACAGTGGAGGGCAGGGGCTTGGATCACTCAGTCCTCACGGGGATCAAATTTGGACTTGACCGGATCTTGGACAGTGGCACCTTAACGACAGCTCAGTCCATAAAACTCATGTATCATTTCCTACTAGACTCACTTTCCTGTTGGTGTTCCCTTAATGAAAGTCAAGTGGAGTCAGCGTGCTGGGTCTTGGCTTTAAGGGATTCATAGTCTAACCAGCTTCAAACAATATCCCACACATTCAATTTAATAGTGAAGAGAAAACCCATACTTTTCAACTTAGCCATGGATTAGATGACAATACACTGTGTTTCCCTGCCGCCGTTATCCTTTGCTTACATTCCCATAAGGTAATCTAGCATTAAGGCTGTTGGAGCAGAGAGAGAGATAACCACAGTGGAGCAAACACTAGACATCAAAAGTGCAACTTCTATACTGTAGAGTTTATGCTTCCCTCGGGATGTTCCCTCCTTTAGGCCCCAGCTAAAATCTGTCATTTGCTAATGCTATCAAGGCTTATCAAAGCAGGAAGAGGTATATACTTTTCATTCAGTGGCTACCATCCAAAATAACTTGAAGCAAAAGCCGAATGAAAAAATAGGAGGTTCCCTAGGTCTAATCGGAGTGTTTTATTCATTTTTCTTAATCTTCCTGCCTATTAATCATCCCTCAAAGATACACACTGATGTCATGTGAGTCAGGATATTATTATAGCATATGGTTTTTGGGAACAAGAGAATTCCTATGGGGATAACTAGGGGAGATGAGGGGAGAGTCCAGCCCAACCAGTCAGCCACAAAGACTTTGCCCAAAACAAGAGCTTAAGAGAGGGGGCTGCTGTTGCTGTGACTCCACTGCAGCAACAGGTGTGGGAGAGTGACAGGGAACAATGGCAGAGCTCTGTTTTCAAATGCACACAACTGTCATATGCTGAAATACTGGCCTGTGAACACATTTAAAATAGACATATGCAAAGGCATTTTTGTCATTCTTATTTAGCTTATTAAAGGTGCACTATGTAACATCTTGCTGAGGTCTGCTACCCTTTTATCTCTAGGAGGTGTTTGTTATTGCTTTGCCTAAAATGCTCCACGGTAAGGCTTTAAATACTATCTAGGATTTATTTCTTGCTAAAAAAAATCTTCTTGCTATTGGCGGTTTGTGAGTCTGCAGATTTAACTTGCCTGGTGGCACAGCCTGCTTGTCTCCAAAGAAGTAGAGACGTTAAATGTCGACATGTAGACAAAGCAACATGTAGTCAGTAATAGTCACTTCTCTACATGTAAGTCCCATGTCAGGTAAAAAGTTTGCCAAGAAAATGACATCTGGCTTAAGACTCAAATCAAATTACTAAACAAATCACAACATTTTTTGAAGATTTGTTGTAACGGCCTCTGATTGAATATCACACAGAGTAATCATCCATGCAGAGCAAAAACAGGTGGAGACTGGAGAAGTACAAAGGGACGAACATTTTCTACTCTGTAACTTATCTGTGTTGTCATAACAGTTGGTGAGATCCTGTTATAACCTGTTTATCGTGCTGTGTAGCTTTAAGCTATAAGTTGATGGTGTGAAAACTAAATGGGTCAAGAGACCATTTTACCCATCGCCCTTCTGTGCCCCTGGCCTATGTCTTTTGTCACCTCTGCTCAGTGCGGCTGCCACTGAATGACCTCCAGCTCTGCCACAAGTTTGATGCTGTAATCCACTTTAATACAGGGCTTCAATGGATGAGCATTCTCAGAGATTTCTCAAGGCCGTGGATGTATTTCAGAGAGCAGGACACAAAGAGAAACTGGAGTCATTGCCACCTCACTTTGGCATACAGTTACAAACCTTTACGCACGGGCATCGTGAGTAGAAACTAGCTGTAACCCTTGGGGGACAATAAAAAGTTACACATCTTTCATGAAGTGCAAAGGACTGGGTGTGTTAATGTCAGGGGGATGTAGACCCTTGTCTATGCACTTCTTTTCATTCTAAAGACTTTTTTTTTTGTGATTTTCACTGATTTTTGATAAAACTTTCACGTGATTCTTTAGGAGTGGTCATTCAGTCATGACTTTATTTCACATTCTGTTTGCAGCTGTCATCGCAGCTCATGTGCACACCACTAAGTTACATATAGTAACTGATCCTGAAGGCTAAGGTATAAAAATGCCAAGGGTTCTACCTGCTTAGTATTACAAATGTGCAGCATGTGACACTTCCACTGTAGAAAATAAATTATTACAAGTATGTTTTGACATAGCAGATAAAAAAGAAAAGGTCAGAAAGGAATAGTTTTGCCTCATTTGATTTAATGGCTGAATAACCTTACATTCATACACATTAAATCAACCAACGCTAATACTTTCTTTAAGCAGAAGCCAAGTACTGTAGCTCAATTTGACAAACTCATTTTCAAAGGGCTTCTCATAAATAGTAAAACAAAAGGAAGGGTCACAAATACTAGTCACACACACAGGCTGGGTTTCCATGCTTCTGGAGGACATTACATAGACTTACATTAATTCCCTGGAAACTGACCGTAACCTTAACCATAATTACTACTTTACTAACCTTAACATATTTAACCAACATGTAAATTTAAGACTTTGAGCTAACAATGAGGTTAGGGTTTAGGGCTGTCTCCATAATGTATATTGAGTATACAGATTTCAGTCCCCACCATGTCATAAACACAAGCCCGCGTGTTATCAGGGGGACTGGGGTGGACTAAGGAGCAGCGGGGGGCAGGATTAAAACAGATCAAAACAAAGTTAATAGCTGCTAATGAGAGGCTAGTGCTCCCTGCGATCCCAAACTCCTTTTCTCCCTTCATCTCCTGTCCAAACACTCCTGTGCACGTTTGCTTTTGTTTGACTGTCTCCTCCTCCATCACCGCTCGCATGCAGGAGCTAAGCCTGTGCTCTGGTTCAGACAATTAGTATTCTTTTGAAAATGAAACATAGTGATACTAATCTATGAAACATAACTATAGTGTTAAATATGGCTGGAGTGTCTTTCCCAAGGACACAAAATAGCAACAGATATAAACAGAAATAAAAGACAGGCAGTAGCGCAGGTGAAGATTTACCAAATACACGTTTTTGTTAATGTTTTATCCTCTTCTTTTTCTCTTGCAGTGCCCATCTACGTCCCCTTCCTAATTGTGGGCTCCGTGTTCGTTGCGTTCATCATAGTGGGCTCCGTGGTGGCGGTGTGTTGCTGCCACTGCCTTCGTCCCAAGCAGGAGCTGTCACCGGGAGCGACGGGGGGCGGGGCCAGCGGGGGGCGCCTGTTGGAGACCA
>JACN01063674.1:0-18525 GCA_000787155.1 Scartelaos histophorus | reverse complement strand
TTATCATTTCTCGTGCAAATTATCTTTTGAATCTTTTTTTTATTGCATGCAGTCCTGTTGTTTTTGTGTCAATAAATCAATAAAGATAATAAAATTGAATTATAATATTTATTGATTTTATTTATGATTTACTGTCTTTTATTGTATTAATTTGTCTGTGCAGCACCTTGGGCAGTGTCATGTGTATAAAAAGTGCTGTATAAATAAAGTGGATTGGATCACGGTGGTTGAGTTGAGGAGCTTGGAGGACGACCAAGTTTCAGTAAATAGATCTGAAGCCTTACTCCATCTTTATCTCTATCTATTTTAAAAGGTAAAGGGTTTTTTGAATAAATGTTCTGTAAAAGTTGTTGCAAAAATGTACAGAAATACCTTAAATGGTTCTGTAAACAGTTATTCCCAGTAATAAAATAGATAACTGGGCTTATTTAGTGTTTTTATGGACATATAGCACTGATTTTCTTACACATTTCATTTTATAGGTGCAATGTGTAACTTTCTGGTTGCATATTGCTGCTGGTCTCCATGGAAACGCTGTCCTTTTCCTTGCATGTTCCATTATAGGGCATTAAATATATTCGTCTTGCGTTTGTTCAGTTACAGTTAAACATACGCTTGTTCTCTCCACAGACCTGACCTGTTCCCATGGTTATATATATAAGTTTAATGCCATACTGTGAAACATTCCAGACCATGTAAAGGCATCTCCATGGAGACCAACCTTCCTTTCAGCGCTAACAATGTTTATTCTTGTGCATAAGTGACCCATTTTACATTTAACCCCAATCTTTCACTACGTTTCTGTGACTTCATGTATTTACATATAAGCTCCCATATGGACTTTTACGGAGTTTGTCCCTCTGCGCTCGCCGTCCGCGCACTTTCACATTCCAGGCCAAAATAAATAAACGTTAAAACCCCGGCCATCTTTCACCCCGGTGTTTTTCTTCACTCGACAGCCCCCCGTTCTACCACCGCTGACAGGGAAATACCCCACGGATCAGATGAAGTCATAGCGTGAAATATGGGCACGCTAACGGAGGCTAAACAGGCTGCATGCTAGGCGGCGCACACAGGGCTAGCATGGACCGTTAACTTTAGCATACGATTAGCATACTTCGGGGTTCAAGTTCTTCGAGTTTTTTTTCTAATTTTCAGCATTATTTTGAGGATTTTTTCCCATTTTAAGGTAACTTTTTTGATTAAGAGTCCATCACATACTTTTCTCCATGGATACGTTATCGTTTTATCTGGGATGTTTCGCAGTATGGCATTATCTATCTTCTATCATCATGGAGACCAAATCAGACCAAGTTACAGGTCAGATCTGTGGAGAGACAACCCCGCTCACAGTCACAGCACCTGTTTTTATAGGTATTTTTGAGCTATAAAACCACCTGTAATTGATTAAAAGCTGTTTAAAGTCACACTGTGGAACATTCTAGGCACACTGCTAAAAGATATAAACACATCAGAAAATGAATTAAAAGTAGAGAAATTATCTGTCCAAGCAGCGAGATCATTTTACGAGACAAGTTTTCTTAAAATAAACGACCTCTAGACTAGAATTAATGAGTCTCAGAACAAGAAAATAGAGAATAAATCTGAAAACAAGACGAATAACCTGATGTAAGTTTTAAAATCTTGGCTAGATCAGAGAAATTTGCAACAAGCAGGTGACGAACCCTCGACCAGAAAAGTTACACAATGCACCAATAAACTGTTAATTGCAATGAAAACGGTCCTAGTTTTTCCATCATTCTGAAGCCAACACATTGAAATGCAACAAAATCAAGATTCTTTTCGATCAAGTCAGCCAAGAAGCACAAAAATAAATGGTTTAAGGTGTAATATGTCACTTTAGAGGCTCATATTACGCTGTTTTCTGATCTATGTTATAATGTTTCCTCATCACAAACAGACCTGGAGTTGTGTTTTGTTTGTTTAACGCACAAACCTGCATATTTAAAGTTCTTCTCTCAAACAGAAAGTGAGTGCGTGACCTTGCCTCTCCACAGATCTGACCTGTCTCCATTAAAATAGACAAGTATACTGTACAATTTACTATTCACAGTGGAAGGACTCGTCTATTTTGGACATTTACCATTCGGCCCACTGTTTAAATGTGTATGTATTTAAAATCTTTTGCAAAATTCAAGCCTGAAATGAAAAAAAAAAAAAGATGTAAAAAATGAACTTTAACCTTATATATATGTGAAGCACTAATAACACACAAATGCCACTTACTTTATCCATTACAGTCATTGATTTTTGCTGCACTTAACATCACATTCCTGTATTTTCTAAACCTTGAAACCCCTGGTATGAAACATAAACCCGCAGATTCCCAGCAGCGTTTAGAAAAGCTCCGGACCACACCCAAAATTTTCCAACTGGGAAATATGTCTAGACCTCGGAGCCATCAGCTCAGGTTACCCGCGTTTAAAGTGCGGCTAAAGCCCGACTGTTTAACATGCGTTTGGTTTATGACAAAGGAGCTATTGTGGCGCGTGGAAAAGACGGGAGCGCTACTGTTGTTTGGGGAGATTTGCATTGGAAATACCTGAATGCTCCGTTAAATAAGGCTGTGGATCAAAGAGCAACGATAACGACAATAGACATAAGACTATAATGAGTTGGATTACAGGAAGTGGCATGACCATATAAGGGCGACACCTGGGCAATTGTACTAACGCAGGTGGGTTTGCTCAGTCTAATAGAGATGTGCTTATTTTAAAGGATTTATATTATGAAAAATTGACTCTTGGAGCTTTAAGTCATGTTAAAATCTTGTTACCTCCTCAAAAACAGACCTGGAGCTGAGTTTTCTTTCGTTCACACATGTTTGAGTCATTTATTATTAGTCTGTGACATCTCCAAAGGGCAAAATGACCTGATGTCACGAACAGGCAGGTTTCGAGTTAACAGCTGCATTTTACCTTCAGTGCAGTAAAGAGCGGCACAGAGTGATCCACATGGCAAAAACTGAAGGGTTAACATTTCAGGGTAAAATATTTCAGAGTTGTTTTTAACATAAAAAGAGTTATTTTAACTATCTGAACATTAAATCGGGGTTTGAGTTTGGAGTTATAGTTGATATGTTTAATTCAACTTCCAATAGTGTTAATTTCGCATGTCTTACCTCCCACTTCAAACTCCCGCCAGAGAAAAGCAGTTTGAACCAGTTTTGTACATCATTTCATCTTAAATTAACTAAAATAAAGTGTAAAAAAGTGTTGTTTAGCTAAATCAGGATAACCCTACAAAGTGTAATCGATTTACTCTCAAAACGTGAATATAACTCTTGATTTCAGGGTTAAACAGGAACTTTGGTCCAATGTTACTTAATTAACATTTCCAAAAGTGTTAAATTAACTTTAGAACAGATTGGACTCATATAAACCCTGAGAAAATGTTAAAATTGATTCTGTAAGAGTTAATTTTAACACTCCACCTTTTGCTGTGTATGTACTTGAAACAAACTGAGCACCACACATTAATTGAACCTTTTTTTCTTTTTTTTCCAACACTATTGCATGTCTTTTTTGGGCATTTGAGTTATTTTTCAGAAAAGCCACGTAAAATGAGCTATTCTAAATAAGCTAATACGGTTTCTTTATTTAACTTACTGTAGTTGCCTTGTTGTACCTTTAGTAGTTTCTTATGTCTAATTATTGTATTTTATTTCTTTATTTGAATTATTATAGAACTGTTACATTATACTCTTTATTAAAAAAAAAAAAAAAGTTTAATACAAGAACAAGTTCACATTGGATGAGTTAGGTCTTAAGTTGTGTATTTGTTGATTGGTTTTTTTTTTTGGAAGTTCAGGTAAAAATGAAACTTTAACATCAGTTTTGGTAAGTAATTCTCAACAATACAGGTGTTTCACTATCATAATCTGTATGAGCAAACTGTACTGGTGCATTTTACGGTCCGACGGGGTTTTTATCGCCGTCTGATTGGGGGAGGGGCACCGTATCACCCCATGACATCACAAGGTGGCATAATTTTAAAAAGCGTCACGATATTAATTACATTGAAATAATATTTACGACGCGGCTTTTATCTCAACTTTTCGCCGCCGTTGTCTCCGTACACAAGCTGTTTAAACAAATCTAACTCGGCGGAGCCCGGGCCGTGTCCCATTTCCACGAGTCAACAAACGCGCGACATCTGTGTGTGTTTTGTGCGTCGAAATTCGCAGTGGCCGCGGCGTATTCCCGGTGTCACCTTTCATACACTCCGGAGCCGTTGGAAAACATGATGACTAATGGATCTGAGCATGTGTCTGTGTTCAAACCTAATATGGACGTGCCCCGGGGACCACTTCCTGCCAATAGGATCTTTCCGAGTATTATGAGTATTATGTGCTCCGTTCCCAAAGGTGTCCGCTGTCAGGAATACTTCACTTTACTGCTGAGTTTGGAAGACAGAAGGTTGTTGAAATGCACTTTTAAAAATGGTTTTTGACATCACTGTTTTAACGCTATAGTGTTTTTGGAAATAAGGTTCGATAGGTGAAGACAATTTGAAGCGATTTTCTGAGGATTCAAGCCTCAAATGCAGGACTATAGAAAAATACTTAAAGGGGTCATAATATTACACTATAGTCTGAGCTCCACTGTGTTTTTAAACTCCACACACCTTCACGAGAATCATTTGGATGATTGCAGCTCTGGAATCACCAATCTCGACTGGACTAAAGAGTAAAAGGAGCCGTTAACTTGACACAGAGATGAGACCGAGTTGTGGTTTTCAAAGTCTTTGACCTCAAGTCTGGGTCAAATCCCAAGTCAAATACAAGTCCAAGTCCAGTCTCGAGTCACTGGTTCATAAGTTCAAGTCATGTCCAAGTTGTCTGCTATGAGCTTCAAGTCATTTCAAATCTTTAAATCAAACTAAGCTTAGATTTTTTTGCAATTTCTATGAATTATAAGATAAATTGTACTTAAAAAGTCCTGGTATGTTCATGGCAGGTTCTAGTTTTTTCTTGTAAAATTCAGCACTGCATTTAGCAACAGTAAAGAGAAGAATTTTCAAAAAACATATATTTTAGGAGAAGAATCAGTTATTGAGTCATTGGCCTTCAAGTCCAAGTCCCAAGTCTTAGTCCATTTTATCAAGTCAAGTCTCAAGTCCTAAATTAGTGCCTCAAGTCACGACTGGCTTGAAAACTACTGCCACACGACATCACAAGGTTTTATTTTGGGATATTTTTTTATATAAATACATATATTAATTTGACAAAACTACCACCACACGACATCACAAGGTTTTATTTGGGGATTTTTTTATATAAATACATCTATTAATTTGACTTTTTAAATATAGAGATTGTAGAACAGCCGGATATATAGTTTATTTTGCATTTATGTTTCTCTATGTGTTATTTCATTTTCAAAGTATATTTTATTCATTTTTTGTTTTTATACATCACAAAACTGCTCTATGGTTCAGATTTGTTGCCTGTATTTATTTTTAGTTTGAAAGTTTTGAGTAAATTATCAATAACAAAGTGTTTTTTTGAGAGAGAGATGGTGAATAAACGCATCATGTAACTAAAAAAAAATATTGTGATAATGATTTTTTTCCATCATCGAGCAGCCCTACTAAGACTAATAATAAAGTGATATTTAAACAGGTATAAATGAAACAAAAAACAACTCCAGGTCTGTTTTTGAGAAGGAAACAGTGAGTTTTTAAGAGTAAAAATCAGGTCCAGCACTTTTCAACATGCATGAAAACCAAACATTATAACAAACATCACACTTAAAAGAAAAGTTTACGTTACTGAAACTAAAAAAACATGTAGAAAAAGATCACAAAGGACACAAGAGCCATTCTGAATCAATTTGTATTTATTCTAAAGGGACAAAAACGTAGGACTCAATAAATATGGAGACAACAAAGACATTTCAGAATGACAGGAGCAGACGGGAGCAGACAGGAGAAGAAGAGATGTGGGCGTAACCTGCCAAACACGACGCCAATGACATTTACACGGCGAAACGGGGGGAGACGACAAAAGTGCATCTTCATTTCGATTTTTGGACACGTTCTGAATTGGCCTGTCAGAAAAGAAAATAATATTCAGCTCTGTAACAGTTTTAGAACAGTTTGGTTTAATTTTTAAGGGTGTTTTAATCTAAATACTGATCACGACTTTCCGGTGGATTAGCGAAAACGATTAGAATTCGACCATTTTCATAATTTTCTATACACATAATTTAAATACTTACAATAATTTCAGGTGGTTAAAGATTATGCACATTTCATTACACAAAATTGACTCTTTTTGAGCTTTAATTCGTGTTATAATGTTGCTACCTCCTCAAAAACAGACCTGGAGTTGTGCTTTGTTTCAGTTTTTCAGCGTAAATCTGCAGGTTTGCGAGTTAAACGTGTGTGAATGAAACAAAAACACAGCTCCAGGTCTGTTTTTGACGAGGTAACATTATAATATAACAGAAAATAGTGTAATTTGGGCTCTTTAACATCGGAAGAACTGGCTGCTGTTGCTCACACTAGGAAAAAAACACATTTGCTACTGTTTTTTTGCCAATTTTCAGTTCCGTTTCTCTAAATCTAAGCATTTCAGTTATTCAAACGTGTTTTGTTAAGCTAGTAACTTCCACAAAAACCCACCGGAAAAGAAGACTCCTTTTTGTCAACTGTTTTAAGCCTTAGTTTAAATAAGGAGATTTCAACACTTGTTCCTGAGCCAAAAAACTGTTGGCAGCCCTTTTACAATCAGGAAAACGATGATTCATAACTGTAGAGAGAGATCCTTCCTCTTTTAAGGTTAATTGCGTAACTTTTCCAGTGAAGAGCACGTCAAATGCGTTTCTCCTTCGTCTGGAATGTTCCACAGTTTGGGATTAAACCTTTCTAACTTCACGGAACCCGAACTGGACCAAATTACGGGTCAGATCTGTTGAGAGTCCCACTCACAGCCAGAATACTGTTTTTCTGGGTATTTTTTAAGCTTTAAAACCACCTGTAATTGAATCAATGTTGAATACAGCCGTTTAATATCATACTGTGGAACATTTCAGACAAACCAAGCGACATAGTGCACCTTGAACCCAGTGTTACTCCATTAAAGCTTTTTAAAATCACCATGGGCCCATTTAAAAAGGTGTAGTCAGCAATTTGATCTGTTTTATGTCCAGTGAAGAAGTAATGGCTATAATTTGGTTCATGCAGGGACATTAGCCGATAGCCACTAGCAGCCAACTGTAATTTTATTTTATTTTATTCGCCTTAAATCAAACTCCAGACGGTGAAAGAGCAGCCAGAGGGCAGGGCACGATGCAGCTATCATTAAAGGTGCACTGTGTAACCTCTAAGGTGCTTGCCTGCGCCATGGAAATGTTATTTCTTTGCCTGGAATGATTCACAGCATGATATTAAACAGCTCTACTTCACATTTATTCAATTACAGGTGTTTTATAGCCAAAAATACCTTAAAAAAATTGTATTCTTAGCATGTGCAGGCTAGCTTCTCCGTAGATCTGACTAATAACCTCCATTGTGTTTACCAAGTTTATTTCTATACTGTGGAATAATCAAGGAAAAACAGACGAGCAGAAGGCGAAATCTCCGCCAGAAAAGTTACACAGTGGACCTTTAAATTTCTTTGGAGAGTGATTTAGCATCGTTAGCGGCAAAGGTGGAAAACAGGATAGAAAACAAAGCTAGCTAGTTAGCTTAAACTCAAAAATGGAAAAGGCAATGCTACACTTACACCAATGACTTCACATTATACCGACAACACGCTGCGTTCATGAGGTCATCAAATAATCAGGAAAAATTATGTTGTTATTTTGAAAAATGGTTGAATTCCTGGTATCTTTAGGTGTGTTGCCAAATTCAGTAGTAATGAGTAAGAACGGTTGCAAAGTTGTCTAAACTTGTCACTTAAATTTCACTAATACAAAATTCACTAGTACAACAGTCTGAAATAAAGCGATAAGGAGTCACAGGTTAGTCCTGGTTTAGTCCTGGTTTAGACCTGGTTTAACAACAGCTATAATGCTTGTTTAGTCACAGTTTAGTCCTGGTTTAGTCCACAGTTACGTCAGCTCCTAGTTCAGGTTTAGTCCAAGTTTACGTCAGATCCTAATCCTGGTTTACTTGAGGTTTACGTCAGATCCTAATCCTAGTTTAATCCAGGTTTAGAGGAGATCCTAGTCCTGGCTTTGTCCAGGTTTAGATGAGATCCTAGTCTTGACTTTGTCCAGGTTTAGATGAGATCCTAGTCCTGGCTTTGTCCAGGTTTAGATGAGATCCTAGTCTTGGCTTTGTCCAGGTTTAGTCCAAGTTTAAATCAGCACATAGTCCAGTTTTAGCCCAGGTTTAGATCAGATCCTGATCCTGGTTTTGTCCAGATCTAGTTCAATTTGAGATCAGATCCTAGTCCAGGTTTAGTCCATGTTTAGTCCAGATTACGATCAGCTCCTCGCCCTGGTTTAGTCCAGGTTGAAATCAGATTCTAGCCCAGGTTTAGTCCAGGTTTAGATCAGAGCCTAATCCTGGTATAGTCCTTGTTTAGTCCAGGTTTAGACCAGTTCCCAGTCCTAGTTTTGTCCTAGTTTTGTCAGATTTAGTCCAAGTTTAGATCAGATCAAAGTCCAGATTTAGTCCATGTTTAGATCAGCTTCTTAGTCCCGGTTTAGTCCTGGTTTAGTCCCGGTTTAGTCCAGGTTTAGACACTTTTGCTCATTGATACTGGATACTCTTTTGATGTATCCTAAACCTGCATTAACTGTTAGGCAGGGCATCTGACGTAATTCCACGGGCAGCCAGATTTACTTGAAATTTGAAAGTATTATTATCTGAAACCCACATGAACGCAGCGCTACAAAAGATTCATACAAACACGTCCAACAAACCCCACTCAAAAGAAGCGAGTGGAGCCATTTTCAAACCACAGTGACAAATTGTAACACGAGTCTCATATCCAGCTCGCTCCTTCTTCCCACAGGAGCCTCCTTCCCACTTACGAAATCCCAACTTTGGCTTTTGTTCCCAATCCTTCTTGTTAACAACATCCTCCGTGACATCATCGCTAGGATTAGCTCGTTTCCTTGACGGCAACATCCCAACCGGTAATGTCGCACTTCCCGAATCGTCAACCATTTCCCATTTTCCTTTACGCGGGGACATGCGTATTCCAGTAACAATTATTTTATTAAGAAGCTTACTACAACCCGAAAAAAGGGTCCAGGGATACACGGGAAGCACGCATTCAACAAAAGAGCAACTTCCAGCTTCCATCGTCCAATCAGAAAGAGTCTAGCGAGTCACATGACCGAGCAGCTTTTGGCTTTATCCTTGCGCAGGTCCGTGGCCACCGCAGCCAGGTCGGGTCTGCTGGGCATGTGCGAGATCCTCTTGGTGGCTCGAGAGGCCTTGCTCCGTTTGTGGTTCTTGTGGTTTTTGTTGATGCACGCCAAAGTGGCCACGTGGAAAATGTCCCTGACGCTGTTCTCGGACTGTTGGGAGGAGCACTCAATGTACGGGGCCGAGATCTGCTTGGCCATGTTTGAGCCCTGGAACACACAAACGCACGGATAACGTCATTATACATGTTCATTCATAGGCAAAAAAATCATAAATTAACCACTTTAAATTTGATACAGAAAATTATTCACAACACCATGACAAAAAAAGGTGAAAAACTGTGTGCTGACTGTGCTGCCTTCAGTGACCTCTGCAATTTAAAGTATTACGTAACATCACACATGACTGCACTGATTACAGCTCGGTGTTTCTGATACAAAAAGCTGACTGCAGTTCAATCAATCAATCAAACTGTAACACAAAGCGCAGTCTGAAGTGTTAATATCTGTTAAAAAAAATTCAAATCAGTTAAGCAAATTTGAAGTTCAAATGGAAATTGATTAAAATTTATTTAAAAATTTAGCTACAAGTTAAATATAATTGTTTTATCTTTATACATATAAAAGTTTTAACCATTTTCGTAGTTTGGAGAAAATCTTAACGGGAGAGAAAAAAATTTATTAAATCCACTTGAATTTTTTTTTTTTTTTAAGGCGCACTCTGCACCTTTACCTTTCTGTCACCTGCTCGTCTCCATGGAGATGTTATTGCCTTTTCTAGAATGTTCCACGATATTAAAACCATCTATCTCAAAGGAGACAGCTACAGGCGACGTGACAGCTCAGATCTGTGGTGAGGCGACCCCATTCACCCAGAGAATTACTGTATTTTTGAGCAATAAAAACGAGTAAATAAATGAATAAATGCTAGATACACGTGTTTAATGTATATCATGGAACATTCAAGGCCAAGCTATAAGACAAAGCTATAAGACAAGCAGGTGACGGATGCGCCATCAGAAAAGTTGCACCTTTAAATCAACAATTTTTATTAGAATTAATCTTAACTAAACACAAATTCTAGCGAAACAAAATTATCTTAAATTTAAATGTGCTTCAATAGGGACGAGGTTGCCAGATTGGAATCCGGTTCTCCCAGTTTTCAGCACTTGTAAATATCAATATGGTTAAGCAAAAGGGAAACGTTGCCAACTTAGAATCAGATTTATACAACAGGATTCGGGCGTGTTCGGTTCGATAAAAGAGCCTAATCCAAAACACAATAAAAACACATATTTACAAATTATGAAACTGCCCTGTAACCGGAGGCTCAGACTGCGGGTTCCCAACGTCAGAAGAGACCAATTAAAAACGAACAACATGAAAATACTTGTCCGTTTAAGTCAACAGCGGCATGTTTTATTCATTAACCTGGAGAGCTTTCAAAACATGTCCCTAAGAAAATAATGAAAAAACACTGGAAAAAATAAGCTCCTTTTTATGCTTGTAGGAAGAAAATAAGACCGAAAACATTTTAATACTGAAAATATACATAGTTATGAGACTAAATAACCCTAAAGCAACATTATCCTAAAAATATATTCTAAATGCTCAATATTGTTAAAAATAAATAAGTAGCAAAATAACTACTAATTAGTTTGTATCTATAGCGAGTCATAGATAAAGTTATAAATTCCTTCCTATTTTCCTATAAAAGCTTTCAACACCTCAAATCTTATATTGCAAAATAATAATAATAATAAAATAAAATAAAAATAAACTATAAGAAGAGTTAAATTACAAAAAAAATAAATAAAAATATCAGTTTTGAAAATTTGCTAAATATTTTATGAAGGAAGGATGGGATAATATCTGTACAGAGAGTAAACTCCAAGCCTTTAAAAATGTCACTTATATGTTTTTGCAAATAAACTCTTGTTGTTCCATCTATTTTATACCGAACCAAAAGTCAGTGTAGTACTTGATAGTATAGTTATGTGTAGTACTGACCTGGTCGTAGGACACGGGGGTCTGTCTGTGGTTGGACAGCTCCACCAGAGTGCTCAGGTCTGTCCTCAGGTCGGATTTACAGCCCACCAACAGCATCTTTGTGTTGGGACAGAACTCCTGGATCTCCCCCTTCCACTGTGGACACAAAGAATGCAACAAGCAACATTTTAAACACTTTATTATGAAGTTTCTGAGTGAAAGTGAAGGATTTTGTGTACTTTGTGTACTTTTGAGACATGGATCAGAGTATTAGTAGCCAGCATTCATTAATTAGAGAATATTTTCAACACATATTCAGTACTTTTACTACTACTACTACTACTACTTCTACTACTACTACTTTTGTTACTACCACTGCTGCTACTACTGCTACTCTTCTACTCCAACTGTCATTATTACTGACAATTACTACAAAAGCTACTCATAACTTGCTATTAATCACTAATACTACTACTACTACTACTACTGCTACTGCTACCGCTACCGCTGCTACTACTCTTCAACTCCAACTGTCCTTATTACTGACAATATAATTACTACAAAAGCTACTCATAACTTATTAATTACGACTTCTACTACTACTACTACTACTGCTTCTACGACTAGTACAGCTACTACTAATACTACTATGTGTGCTACTAGTTACTCCTTACAGTATTTTATAAATTCTTTACTATTGCTACTGCTACTACAGCTACTTCTACTGCTACTACTACAGTTTAAAGTTGAATTTCCTTCAGCTACTTGCACTTTTCACAGTAAAAAAAAAGCTAACTTGAACAAGCAATTAGCAATTACTACTATGTGCACTATCGCTCCTTATAACAACTTATTACTTCATTTGCTACTACAACTACTACTGTTATTACCAGTATGTATCTATGCGTTTCAAAATGATAAAAAATGAAGACTGTTGTTTTATTTTTAACTTAATATTATATCTTTTGAATAACAGGAAGCCGAGACCTGTGAATATGTGGTACTTTAGACATTCACACTGTCCCAATGCTCTTGGTTCCTGTCACCTGAACTTAAAGCCACTTCCTGTTCTAACTCGTGCTTTGAATGCTGGGAAAAAAACACAAATAATCCCGGCGTTTCTTCTTCCTGTAGTACAATACCTCCTCTGTGTCCTATGGCATTCCTTTAATCTGGGGCTAATGTGGCTACAGGCCGTGTCCCGGTCAGGAGAATCAGGTTCACCCGAAAAGCCGCAGGAAGTGAAAATGTACAGTGACTAAAGACTTGGACACACTTAAAGGAGCTGGACTGGATTTTTCCCACGTATATTTCATAAAGTGTGAAGTCAAATAAAGCTCAACGTGGCTAGCAGTTATAGCAGCCGAGTTCAATATTAGGAACAGTATGGAAGATAATTTGTTTGATTATTTATTTTAAATGCCCTTGAATTTCTCATTTTGAAAATGCACACTTAAAATTTTAGTAACAAAAATTCTAGATAATAATAATTCAAACATGTTTTTTCAGCGTTACAAAAATTCAGTGTTTAAAATTCTAAATAAAAATTTCACCTTCAGCACAAATATAGTCAAGCCCTCAAATTAAAAAAAAAGTTCACAGGAATTATCCAAGAAGCCAAGGCAGAAGCAATCCAAAGTGATTAGATCTAATTTAGTAACAAATAGGAAATGGTGCAGAAGCGATCTGTGATTGGTCAGAATTAGCCTCATCCAAACCTCGAACCCCGCCCACAGATGAGAACAGCCAATAGGAAATAGCCCCTGTGCTCCTCACTCACTCTGGATCGATTGCTTCTGTCTTGATATCTTGGATCTGTGCTGCGAAAATTTTTCACTGCGAATTTTACACTCTGAATTTTAACTGTTGAATTTGAGGACTTGGAAATATGCACTCAATATTTAAAAAGTGTCATTTTTATTTTGAATTTGAAACATACTGAAAAGGTACACTTCAAATTTCAGCAACTAAAATTCTGAATAAAAATAATTCAAGAATCTTTTTTCAGATAAAAAGTGAGAAATTCAGTGGTATTTAAAATTGAAAATCTGATGGAACAAATTATCTTCCATAGAACAGGAATTGAATTACGGACAAAATAAATAAAAACACCAGAATCATGTAGATGTAGGGCCCTGAAAATTTTAATTCATACTTAATTGATAATATTTTTTATTTGATCAGTCTTAAATTTACTCTTACCTTAAGAACGTGAGACTCCGGGGAATTATGGGAAAAGTGTATTGATTTGTTATTGTTGTAAAAAGGCAGAAAACAAAAAAATGCTTGTTAAAAAAATCCAAAATTAAAAGATTCCCAAAGCTAAAGTAAACGTGTCTCATGCGGTTCATTTCAGGGGTTAATACGAACATTTGAACAATCAGGAAGTGTGCTAAGAGCATGCTAGTTGTGCCACAATTTTAGAAATATAAGATTAAACAACAGATAGAATAGACAATTAAATGTTAAATCTAATACCAAAAATAGCAATATTCCCAAGAGCAAAGTCTCATTCTCGTTTCCTTTTCAATCCAATCACGGTGGTTTATACGAGCGTGCGCCTTTTGTTCACACGCTCTCGTGACTCGTGACTTGTGAGCGCGACAGCTACGTCGATCAAAAGGAGCAAACAGGAAGTGCAGGTGTTGTAAAGAAACATGCGCCCCCACTGGTCACATGACACTTCCTCTGTCCAACAAGTCACAGGAGCAGAACATGTGACAACTGCAGGATACTGCTACTGCTACTGCTACTGCTACTGCTACTACTATTACTACTGCTACTACCGCTATTACAACTACTACTGCTACTACTACTGCTATTGCTCCATAGATGTAAAAATATACGTATATGGGTGAAAATTATATCTATAGTTATGGAAAACCACAATACAAATATTTTTGTGCAGTGATCACACTTAGAGCACCACTGTACAAAAATATGAAACACTTAAGTCAACGATGAGGCTGGAGTAGTCGACTTTTATACAGTTATCAATGTGTATTAGGGTTGAACGATTTTAATATTTGGATTCTGCCCAAAGTTCACATTTTAAAACTACTACTACCTTCTACCACTAAAATTTACACCATTACTACTACTGCTAAGTTAAACAACCATATTAAAGTTACTATTCCACTTCTCAATGTCCACTTGAGTCATCAGACCTCCGTGTGAGAGACTTGCGGCCACACAATGACCCCGCGCTGTTAGTTCCGGTGGATTTAAACCCGCAACCACATGACCACACGCAAATCTGACCCTTGAGCAATACATTTCTGAGGAGCTTTACAGAGGAAGCAGAGAATCGAACGTCAGCATTGTAGCTTTAGGTGAAAATGTGACGTACGACTGTAGGATTAAACACAATCCTACAGTTTTTGAGCGATAAAACCTCCTGTAACTGACGGTGTCGAACCCCCAACCAAAACAGAATCCCATTACCAAACTGTGAAATGCAACTGACGTGTCATTTTTCACATTTTTTCCCCAATTTTGAGTAATTTTCGTACCTTTTTGAGAACACTGTCCAGAGTTTCGGGCCGACTGATGTCAAAGCAGATGAGCACGGCGTCTGAGTCAGGGTAGGAGAGAGGTCTGACGTTGTCATAGTACGGAGAACCTGTAAAATACAAAACAATTATTCGTTATTACTATTAGTATAGAGCTATCCATGCAATTCATCACACCATCATTTTTGCACTAACACATTGAAACTCTCAAAATGTACCCTTTATTTTCAGTTTTAACTGAACCAGCTATTCAATACAGTTCAGTATTCAGTACAGTTAAACTAAATGTATAGAAAAATGTATCAAAAGTAATTTTTTAAGGGCATTTTTAAGTTTAAGTAGGGAATAATGTCAAGACTATAGACTAAGAATCTCTACTGTAACTGTAGTCCTGACGTATAACTAGATTTTTATATTTTATTACTGATTTTCTACTTTATTTTGACTTGTACATAAACATTTATATAGTTATGCTTTATTTAACACCGGTCTCTTATTATGTTTTTTGCCACTTAATCAGAATTCTTGCATTTTTTTTAGTTTTTATTATATAGTGATGTGTGAGATACTGTGTCCAAATAATTGCCCTTGTGGATCAATAAGGTCTAAGTCTATGTTGACCTACATATCGAGAATCCCTGTACTGAATCCGGCCGTTAAACTCAGATCGGGTCAGTAAACCTAAAACAGCCTCTGTTCCATAGACAGGTGGGGTATTCAGGGGCAGATTTTCCACATTCACCCAGGGCTATTTTGAGACGATCAAACTTAGAATCTGCAGAGGAGAGAGAGGACAGAGAACAGAAGAGAAGAGGAGGCAGGAGAGGAGGAAATAGAAAAAGACTAGGGAGATACGACTAAAAATGTTTACTTCACACCAAAATGCATGGTTTTTTTATACTATTATTCACTTTTGAGATGCCCAAAACAACCATGTGACCAACTCAGGCCCCACACAAAGGAATGAGATTTATGCTCGGATCCATTTTAACCTTAAAACTTTAGTATTACCAATGTGTTCTACCCAAACTTGTGCACTTTCTGTCACAATTCTAACAAATAAATCAGCTAAAGGACCCAGAAGTGACCTATTTGACCCATTTTTCTGCTATACATTTATAATCTATAACACACATGAATCATTATGTTATCATTTGGACATTTTAAATCGCATTATTCATCTGAAATAACTTAAAGAAACAAGTCTGCCAACATCTGCTTTGAAAAACTGCAGTGCCCAACGAGACGAGAGATATTTATATTTTTTTGATTTTGCGTCGCGGCCAAATCCAACGTGCATCAGAGATTAAGAAAATAAAATTCGAGAAGAGTGTAAGACGAGCACAGAGCAGTGGGCGTGTGCCGGTGGCAGTGAAAATAATCGATTAAAGATTCAAACATGCAGGATCACTCCAAATACGACTTCAAGAGGCTAAATGAGCAGGAAACATCTAATCCTATACTGTCCAAGCATTGCTATTACTACTACTTCCATCCTTACTCCTATAGTTCACAAATATATCTACTAGTACTGTGTTTTTTTGTCTTCGAGTTCATAAAAACACCAATATTGATTCAGTTTTCTTCCATGGTCCAAGGTTGAAATATGAAGTTTTAAACATATTTCAGACTCCACAATGCTCCAAAGCGAAGCCCTCAACAAAACAAAAACAGAAAAACGCCTTGAAGTATCGTGAAGTATCGTGTCCTCGAGCCCTCGGGAGCAGCTCATCCTCAAACATCACCCTGTTTTACTCCGCTCAACCGTAACCCACGGCAACGGAGACGAGAAAATCACAAATAATGCAGCATCCAGAGAAAAATGTGCTGACCGCAACACGAGACACCTGTTGGAAAGAGAAAGAGGTGGACGAGGGGAAGAGATGAGACAAAACAGAGCAGGAGAGGAGAGAAGAAATGAAACAGAAAAGGAGGAGAAAAGGTGGAAAGAAGCAAGGAAGGGAGATGAGAGAGAGATAAGAAGAGGGAGAAAGAGAGGGAGAAAAGGAAATCCAAGAGAGGAAATGACGCCATAAATAGGAAACATATGTGAAGGAGCAGAGGTGGAAACGCCCCAGACTCAGGAGGTAGAGGAAGTACTACAATACCACAACTACTACTACAAAAATATTACTCCAGCGTCTCATATTATGCAGTACTCAGCCATTCTAAACTACATTTTTGACAACACAACAAATATTTCAAGTTTTAAAGCGTGGGATAATGTGTATATAGCTGCAAAGTTCAAAGTTTAGATGCGTTCTTGTTAAGGAAAAGCACTAAAAAAATCTAAATAAAACCGGTAGAAGATGCATGGACTTCAATTACACCAAGCAATGACCTCACAAGGTGGAGCTAAGTGTTTTGAGCACTCCACTAAACGGCAAAGATTACTCAAATGAACGTGTGAATGAAACAAAATAACAAACAAAACTCCAGGTATATTTTAATATTATAAGAATAAAATGTAAATAAAAACAAAAATTTCAAACACGATCTTTTTGACTTTTTGCGATTTATTTTGGTCCATACGCTGCACCGTATATAACCGTCGTCATAGAAACCCATTGTTGACCTTATCTTTAATCTACTGGCACCAAAGTGTTTGTGGTAGATTTAAATCTATTGTTAAGTATTTTAATAGCTGCTTATCTTGGTTTTGATTACACGTTTCTTCATTTCCCCAGCTGCTCTTCGACTTCGCATTGCAACACTGTAATTTCCCCATTGTGGGACAAATAAAGGTTCTGTTCTTATCTCATTATACGGCGCTTTAAGGGAACAGAGGGATGATAAAGTGAAGGAGGCTGATTCAGGCTCATGTGACTGACGCCGGTTTGACCACACACGAACGAGGGAGGGAGAAGGAGAGAGAGACTGGGAAGAACGGGAGAGAAAGGGAGAGATGGAGAAAGAAAGAGATGGGGAAAGACAGACAGAGAGGGGAAGAGAGAGAAAGAAATGGGAAAGAGAGAGAGAGAGAGAAAGAGATGAAGAGAGAGAAAGATGAGGAAAGAGAGATGGGGAAATAGAGAGAAAGAGATGAGGAAAGAGAACAAAAGAGCTATGGGGGAAAAGAGATAAAGAAAGATGGAAAGACAGAGAAAGAGATAAGGAATGAGAGAAGAGAGATGAGGAAAGAGAGAGAGATGAGGAAAACCGAGAGATGGAGAAAGAGGCATGGGGAAAGAGATTGGGGAAGAGAGAGAGAAAGAGATGAGGAAAGAGAAAGGATGAGCTTAGTCCTGGTTTAGTCCTGGTTTAGTCCTGGTTTAGTCCTGGTTTAGTCCTGGTTTAGTCCTGGTTTAGTCCTGGTTTAGTCCTGGTAGTCCTCCTTTAGCCCTGGTTTAGTCCTCCTTTAGCCCTGGTTTAGTCCTCCTTTAGCCCTGGTTTAGTCCTCCTTTAGCCCTGGTTTAGTCCTCCTTTAGCCCTGGTTTAGTCCTCCTTTAGCCCTGGTTTAGTCCTCCTTTAGCCCTGGTTTAGTCCTCCTTTAGCCCTGGTTTAGTCCTCCTTTAGCCCTGGTTTAGTCCTTCTTTAGCCCTGGTTTAGTCCTTCTTTAGTCCTGGTTTAGTCCTCCTTTAGCCCTGGTTCAGTCCTTCTTTAGCCCTGGTTTAGTCCTTCTTTAGCCCTGGTATAGTCCTTCTTTAGCCCTGGTTTGGTCCTTGTTCAGTCTTGTT
>KN501827.1:4432-19858 GCA_000787155.1 Scartelaos histophorus | reverse complement strand
GTTATGGGGGTATTATGGGGTATTATTTATTATTTCATTTTTTTTCTTACTTTCTTTCTTTCTTTCTTTTGTTTTTCTTTCTTTCGTTTTTCTTTTTTTTCTCTCTTTCCTTTTTCTTTTCTTTCTTTCGTTTTTCTTTCTTTCTTTCTTTCTTTCTTTCTTTCTTTCTTTCGTTTTCGTGTGTAATGAGATGCAAACCATGCTTAAAAAGATAACATGTTTAAAGTGTGTAAAGAGATAACATGTTTAAAGTGTGTGTAATTGTTACGGCCGGTGGCCTGGCTCCGCCTTGCTATCCGCTCCCCTTTTTGTTTTACCGCTTGTGTTTTTAATATTTGCATATGCTGTGCGGTACCTGACACCTGATTGGTGGGGTGTGGTTCCATCGCTGCCGGGCTGACGCTGGCGTCCGCCGCACCGAGATTGGAGGATTGGCGTTCCACTCCTCCAACCATCTGCCTGACCATCCAACACCGCGACCAATAAAAGTCGTGTGCGCCAGCTCCTCCTAGTTTTTTTGTAATTGCCATTCCGGTTTGGCTATTTGGCGTTTGTATTTTCTTTAATTTAACCTATTATCTTTACTACATTGTTTAGTTATTCAGAACTCTGATTTGTTATGTAAACGCCCGATTTTGTGTTATTGTATTTGCTACATTTACCTTATAAAGCCACTTTAAACTTCCACTTCATCGTGTTTATGTCACTTTCCTTTGTCCCTAGCACTGGGTTGTAACAGTAATAAGATGCAAAACATGTTTAAACTCTTTAAACATGTTATCTCATTAGATACTCTTTAAACATGTTTTGCAAATATAGAAAAAAAGAATAAAGAAAGATAGAAAGAATGAAAGAAAGAAAGAAAGAAGGAATAAAGAAAGAAAAACAAAATAAAACATTTGGGGAAACTACTAGTCAAGTTTACACATGTGGAAATCAGTGGACTTGTTTCTTTTGATTGTCCAAGTGGTTTTAGATGAATATGAATACATAACGTAATCCATAGGTGAAGAACTAGAACTAGAACCACAGAAAAACATGACAAACAGAACTAGTTCCATGATTCCACATGTTGACCATGACTGAACACAATGCTGATTTCTTTAATTTCACTGTTGCATTAATTAGTCTCAGAGAGTAATGACTTAAATGTCACTTCTGATCTTTGAGAAAGGACTTTGGACATTTCTCTGTGGGATTAGTTTGCAGACAAACCGAGTCCTCACATTGGCTTCTGCTAATATATTGTAATAAAACCAAATATAGAAAATATTATAAATACAAGCCTGTGTTTGAAGTGAACAGATTCAAAAGATTCAGATTCCATGAAGGCACCGACAGTCCCATCATTCCTCCAGTTCGTGCTAACACAGTGTGGGTGGCTGACTCCTGTGGATTCTATGTGCCGCTTCATTAAACTCTTCAAGCATTAGCTTTAACCTGACAGCACAGGTAGCTCCCTCTTATGACCTATTTTCTACCTTATATGGCTAAACTCACCAGAATTATGATTGGATATGAGTGAACTTCAGTGAACTTCATGAAGTAGGAAGGCAAGATGTGTAATTATATTGCATATTGTAATGTTTGTGTTCAAAGGTATGTCTAATAGGCTGAATAATGCATGCAGGACCTTTTGTTTTTAGACATTCAAAGTAAAGTAAGAAAGTTTGATGCCTAAACCATATGTACAGGACATGTTTTATTCATCTGACATGGCTGCTTCTCTATAATACATGTCAGATGCTGCTGAGGGCAGGAAAGTCTCACCTGAGGCTAAAGTGACGTCCTGTGCCTCCCAAAGGTGCACACCGACCATTCACAGAGACAATGGTCAATGTTTTCTAACAACTGACCAGACCCCAATGCTGATCATAAAAGGAAGCATGTATTTTAATTCCAAAACACTGAATCTGCACGTTTTGTTGAAAATGACCGGGTAATCCAAATACAAATATATATCACAAATATGAATCAACTGTGAGATGTGTCTTAAAGTGTGCTTTGTGCTAAGTTTTATTGGGGTTTCTAATATAATAAACTATATGCACTATATATATGCACTATATTATATGCAGCCTATTTCCACCTGTAGCATTTATAAATTATTAAGTTAAGTGGTGGAAATAGGCTTAGTGTCTCATTTACCTAAAAACAGCACAATGCAAACTAATATTTTAGTTTTTTCCAAGGAACGAGCACAGCGACTGTTTGTCCATTTTCAAATGCTGCACATGCGTGAACCCAGCCCCCCTGCCCGACAGAACCACCTCCTCTTTACGCCAAAAACCTTTACAGCTGCACTGTTGGTTCAGCTGCTCCTATTCTCTTTTACTATGATCATAACTGCAACAACATTCAGAGTTATAATGAAGTTGTGATTGTGAGAGTAATGTATGTGTGCAAAATCTTGGTGATTACTTGATTAAGTAGTGTATCCAAGAAAATAAGTTCTCTCCTCATCGCTTCACAGGACTTGTAAAAACAACAAATGAGTTACTAATACAACACCTAATACAGCAAATGGACTTTTTCTTTGCATTGAAATTGAGGTTTTCAGATACAGGATCACATTTGTGTCCTGAAAATATCTGTCAAGCTCTTGGAAATAAAGTACATTTCCCAATGATAAACAGAAGTTTCAGAAGTCACTGCAATAAACTTTGTGCAAACTGAGAAAGCTACAGCTCGAAAAAGCCGCTAAGAACCGCTGCATTGGTTTAGTTAACAGTATCTTGTGTCTGTGGAGTGAGTAAGAGCCAAACATAAACTACGTAATCCCAGCACCGGAGACTTAATTACACTAGAAGAGGAGAGAGTTTGATTGAACCCAACAGCCAATAGAAAATAATGTTAATCTGACTCCACCACGTCCAGAGTTGATGGATTTTCATTCTTTGTTTTGCTCATCATCATTACAATTCTGCTACATGTCTATAATGCTATCACTGACAATTTGAAACAAACAAATCCTCCATACAACAAGTTTAACTCCAGTATTAATTTAGTTAAATTTTGCAGAATTTAAATACTTGAATAGTTTAGTGGCTTAAACAATGTTGTGTGCATTCTGTGGGTTCATGTATCATAAGCTGTAGTTAACTTGTATTAACAATATTAACTGAATCACATATTTACATTTATTATGAAAGGAGTCATTAAATGAACCGATTGACCCTCTCCTCTGCTCCTCTTCAGATGATGTGTTGTCAGGTGAGTCTGTTTGTGTCTGCGCTCCTGTCCGTCCCTGTCCTGCAGACAGGTGCAGGGGTCAGGCCGTAGAGAGGAGCAGTGTCTTGGCCTGGTCAGCAGTCCTCCAGCCCCAAAAGTGCACTCAGACCAAGATTAATGACCACTGATACCGGGCTCTTCCTCTGGTTCCTCATTAGGCCGGTGCAGGGTAGTCCTCCCAACCCCCCAGCCTCCACCCTGCACCCCTCCACCCCCAAACCACCCCCTCCACTGCTGCTGTGAGGGTGCGAGTCAGCCCTGCCCTGTTTTTGGTCCTGGTCAGCTGTGTGAGAAAAGGTATGGTTCTTTTCTTTGATTTGGACAATAACATGCATGTTAAAAGATTTATTTAGACAGACACGCACTGGAGGGAGATATTTCAGGCAGTTTGGTCTCTCAGCATATATAAGCTTTCATGTGGAAACAGCAAACACCACTCTGCACGGGAAAATATTTTATTTTATCAACTTGTATCCATAGAGTTGGCTCTTTTCTCAATGTGCGGGATATCATGATGAGTGATTGAAGTTTTAATATTTAGGCACACATTTTAGTAAGATTTAGTTTTCTTAAGTACTAAATGAGCTGTACAAATGTTCCTCTAAATTTGTATGTATCTGATATTACAACAAAATGAGTAGAGAAATGTAATCCTGGCTCTTTCCATGTGAATGTCCCAAATATGGTAAATTGGCATTTTTACACATAAATGGCTTAGGTGTGTAACACTAACTGAAATATTGTGATATCGTATCATCAAAAGTCTCACAATAATACCGTGGGTCATCAGATTTTTTCATTGTTGTGGTGCAGTAATTGCAAAAAAAAAAAAAAAAAAAAAAAGGGAACTACATAGACCATGATCCTTTGCTGTTTCAGTGCAGACTATATGAAGAAATAATTGTTATTAAGCACTTTTAAATCTGATTTTGTATTTTTGTATTCTACATTTTTGTATTCTACATTCTATTTGTATTTTGTAGCCTCAATAAAATATCACAATAAATATTGAACCGTGAGATGCATATGGAGAAAATTTTTGAGAATTTTTAACTTCAACTTCAAAGGTTTTTTTCAAGCTGTTCAAAATGTCAATGATCTGAACATGACAAGAAATACCAAATGATGCTCATAGAATTTTAGAATGTCACTCCCGATATGATATTTATTGCTTTCCCACCATATTGTATCGTGAGATTTGGTATCGTTACACCACCGTGAGAATAGTGAAGAGGAACACTTCTCAAAAGCAACAGAAAACATTCACCAAAGATCTTGAAAAGGTTCAAATACACGAAAGAGTGATTAAAAGTGAACAAAATGCATAGCTCGCTCATTTGGCCGACGTACAAAAGCTTTGGACACACAGTACAAAGCAAGAAAAAGGATCTGATGAAGGCTTTTTTGCCGAAACATAATTGAAATATTACAAAAAGCTTTTGAGTGGGCGACATGTTTAACAATGTGACCAGTCAAAGCCACAATTCTGCTTCAATTTCTCCTCTTCTCTCGAGCAAACTCACTGCAAAACAAAAAAATCTGAATTATTGTATTACCTTTTTATATAATATGGTTGATTTTTCTTGGTTATCACTCCCACTGCTTTTTGTACGAGATGTTTTATAGTTTGAATGAAAAAAAAATCCAATAGGGAGTGACAATAACTCAGATGGTAGAGCGTTTGTTCACTGAAGATTGGTGGTTCAAATCTCACTCCCACAGAAGTTGGTGCCGTCTTTGGAAACACATTTAAGCTCCTAGTAAGTCCGGTGTATGAATGTGTGTGAGCGAGTGAGTGGTTCCTTTGGTGTAATGTGCTCTGAGTGCCTTGAAGACGGAAAAAAAGCTCTATATAAAAACGAAACCATTCAAATTCGGTCATTAGTTTCAGTGACGTCGGCGCTTTTAGAAAACTTTATCTAAAGGTTAGCTGTAGAACCGTGTTTTCTATGTTCAAAACACATTCTCTGGATTGTAGATTTGACTTTTCGTTCCCGACCACCACACATCCGCCTTAATGTTTACAGTTTATACATTGTGTACAGCGACATCTTTTGAAGCGAACACTATAAAATGCGAGGTGGGCCCGCGAACAAACACAAAAGTTCACTGAGATGTATTTTTTTCTTCTTTCAAACAGTCGAGCGCACTGCAGACAGTTCCAAACATTCTAATCATGCACATTTGAAAAAGCCCAGTTAGCTCCTTTTTCTCGACCTGCCTAATCAAATGAGCATTTCAAAGCGGAGGTGCAGGGGGTTGTGGGTAAATTAGCATGTGCTGGAATATTGTGGCTCAGCTCGGAGCCGATAGCGCGGTAACAGGGGTGCCCTTTGAGCCCGTTGCTCTTTGATGCTAGCGGAGATGGAAGTTGTACTGATTAAAATGTATCAGGACGGCGTGTTTGTGGATGCAGGAGGCAGAGCTAAATCACTGTAGAAAGAGCTGCAGTCTGGTGTGAACCCGGCGCTGACAGTGGGAATCAATAGCAGCCTAATGGCCACTTAACATGAGCCGTGCGCATAATTAATGGTGATGAGGTTGTCCTGGTGTCTGCTTATTTCAGCATCAGAATCACTTTAAATGAAAAAGACACATGTTTAACTTAAGTGAGATGTTTCCGCATGTCTCAGAGAAATAAAAGGAACTCAAAGCTACATTTGCCCCATTTACACCTGATAAAAAAACAATTTAACTCGGAATAAAAGTTAAGTCTGCTTTAAAAAGACCATGTGAACATTCCTAATGATTATTCAGAATTAAACTAATTCAGAATTAAACTTTCCTCTGATTTAAGTGGGTGGTTTATTCTGGTATTAAAGCTGATTTAATTTATTCCGTGATCATGTAAACGTTTTTTCCGCTTCAAATTTAATTCCTGTTGTTCAGCGTTCGTTGGGACACCGTTATTACGCAATATCGCACTGCAAAAAGGCACCCAGAACAGCAAATTTTGGTCTCGAACCGAAACATTTTTTTCTAATAAGAACTACAGATAATGAAAAGAGCTGAAGCAGAAAACAGCAAAAGTGCAAAGAAAAAGCCAAACTCCAGTAGCAGCTGATTGTGAGTTTTCTTCTGTTGACGTAAATACTTTCCTGTCTCTGTAGAATCAGAACCTTCCCAGGGGAATACAGAAGATTTAACCTGTTTTCCATCTAAACCTTAATTCAAAATTATGATTTCCATGTAAACTCGAAGGAGGATAATTTAAATCTGATGTATTTAAGTCAGAATTAAAAGCATCATGTAAACGGGGCCATTGTCAGAGTAGCGCCACTTTACTATTTACCAAATATTCCGTTTTTCCAATATGAATCATTAATGTTATAGCCTATTATACTTTTCGCTCCCATATATTATAAGATGTTTGGGGACTTGATCAGAGAAAACTTTAGCCCCAGAGGAGATCAGACAGTGGAAAATTGTCCAAACTGAGCCGTGAGAAACAGTTATGTATTTTTAAAAAGAGCATTGGCCAAACTTTAGGAAAATATCTAATCTAAATGAGAGGCTGCATGGGCCCTTTGTGCTTCATTCATTTTGTCGTTGAGGCATCTGCAGAGAACATCCTAGAGCCTAAATAAATAATATATAATCAAGTGCATTGTGTGTCGAAATAGTGATACTAAAAAGTGTTGGAAAAGCAGCACATCTAAATAGGGAACCCCGTTTATCTCATGACCCGTCTGTACCGCTTGACCCGTCTGTATCTGAGCCTAAGACAAACTGCTGCTGACCGCCCTCTGAATACAGCCCTGGGGTCAGACCCTGCATTTTCTGCTTTCTGATGCAAGAATCGTTTTTTCTGCTTTTTTAAACAGTGATGCAATAAATGTGCAGTGCTACAAATGCGCTGAATAACCAGGTTTAGCGGATCATGTGACTTCGGCCTCACGTCGGTCATAAGAGTCTTAGAGTCGTCCAGTGAACACTCAGGCATGTCGATACTTACAGGATATATTTGTACTGCTATAAACGTGCTCATGAATGTCTGTGTTTTAGAATTTAAAGATGGAATATTTTACTTCAGTTGGATATTAACTGCTAACATAGAACGTATTTTGATTATTTGAATCAATATTGACAGAAAATGAAAAAAAATGTTTACAGTATTACGATAATACGATATTGTCACTGTATGAACCTCATGATATGATATTTATTGCGATATGGTGGGAGGCTTACGGTATTACGATATTCTACATAGTAACAAGAAAACTTTCTAAAACACTTTGGTCATTTGGTACATTTCTTGTCATATTCAGATCAGTGACATTTTGAAGCTTGAAAATTCTTTGAAATTGAAGTGCAAAATTCAAGAAACAATTAAACATTAGGGATGGAACGATCCAAATCTCCCACTACGATATTTTCACCATTTGCATCTCACGATACGATATTTATTCTGTTTTGTGAACATGCTACTTTTTCCTTTTTAAAATGCGATGTTAAGCCTTTGGTGCAGTTCAACAGTTATTTCTTCACTTAGTCTGCACTGAAACAGCAAAGGATCATGGTCTATGTAGTTCCCTCTGTTTTTTTTTAGCTATTACTGCACCACAACAATGAATTTAAGCAAAGACACTTGGGATTGGATATATTATGATGGCCACGATGTTGTTGTAAGACTTAACAATACGATATCACGATATTTTGGTTGTTGCTACACAACTAGTAGTGACCATAGGTTGCATTTGTCCCTCTCCAGCTACTGCATTTCACACTATTCACACACTGTGTACATGAGTCGGACTGAGCGGCTAACCTACCTGATAAACTCTGTGCTGCTGCTCGTACTGAGGCAGTGTAGTTTGGCCTGAATCTCCTGCCCCAAGACGTCTGTTGCAGTACTATAACTGAGTATCCAGAGATTATTTTTGTCCCTATAATTGGACCCCCATTTTAATTAAGGTTAGTAAAGGTCCATTATTGCACATGGGTCAATGACATGACATGTGTCCACTTGTAATTTCTTCAGTTCAAAAGGTTCAAATTTATTAGTTATTCCCCACATCCCTGTAGTACCTCCATAGAATCAAATCATTTTTTCACAAATCTTGAGTTATTCTCCATGTTTTTTTGTCCTTTAAGTGTTCAAATGTTCATGTGGCGCGACCGTCCGCCCTTAACTCATCATTTTTAATTTCTTTAAAATGACTCTAAATCTAATTACATATAATTTCTTTCTTTTTTGTCATATTTTCTGAAGTGTTTTTAGTCCCACATGAAATTTCATCTTTCTTGAATCGATATTTCCCCCATAATATTCAAACAAATATTGTCCGAGCGTGTCCATTTTTTCAAATCTCATGTTTTCATGTTTTCAAATCTCAATCTCATGTTCATATGACTCACAACTTAGATTAACATCCCAACCATGTTTTAGAAAATAAAACTGTTTTAAGGTTATTCTCGGTTGCACCACATGACCTTTGTAAGGTCGTAGTCAATTCATGTGCATAAAAAACACTAAAAATGCTTCATATAAATGTCAAACATAGATTTATTCATACCTGACATAACAGAATATGACACAAAATACATCAATAGAAACTACATTTTAAAAAATTGCCTGTTGTAAATCCTTATACATACATAGAGGCACAGATAAAATAACCCACCACCCGCTCTTACTTCTTACCTGTAATATTGGGGATAAAGTACATTTTTGGGTCACTCTCTATTACACAAACACTCAAATACAAACTTATGATCGGGCTAAATGTCAAGATTACTTTAGCTTTGTCTCCCGGAAAACAAAAAACACAAAGGTTTCAGCACATGCACTCCTACATCTGTTCTACCTGTCTGGGTCTGAATACACTAAGTACTTTTTTCAGTGGGTTCAGGCTTTGGGCTGCTCTTCTTCATCACACCTCTCTCTCTCATCACTGTAGAAGTGCAGTAAACTTCCACGTCAGCACGATTTCACTGGCCAGCTTAACATTTCATTACAAGTGTTCTTACTTCCGTCTGTGCAGATGCTGTTTCTGTCTCTGCCCTCGGAGTGAACAGGAGGAGGGGGAGTCGCGTCCTTCTTTTCGCTCCTCAGATCAGAATGAATGTAAAACTTCAGCATTACAAAACTCTTGTTCGTGCGCTCTGGCTCCTCTGGTTCAGTCAGTTCATAAAAACAAAAAAAGCGACTGATGCACGTTTAAGTCAATTTTCAGGTATCGTGTTGCTCCATTGATCTAGCCTTTTCAGAGTCACCACGGCGCCCACTGTCAGAATGTTTTTCTAGGTATTTTTGAACTCTAAAACCACCTGTAATTGAATAAATGTAAAGTAGAGCTGTGGGACACTGTGGGACATTTCAGGCAGAGCAATGACATCTCCATAGAAACGAGCAGGTGATAGGCCCCCAACAAAAAGTGCATCTTTAAAATGGAGGTGAGGTTAGTTTCACCTCAGGATTTCAGGATAAGCCTGGACTTTAATACACTAAGATGTTAAGTGTGTTCCTCCATTATAATTTTAAAGGTCCTATATTACACAAAATGGCTCTGTGTACCATTTGTACTTTTGAATTTCAATTAAGGACAAAAAAACTATAAGTAGGAAAATGGTTGTTATTTCATTATTTAATTTTGATTAAAAAAAAAAAATCATATTTTGACCTCTATTTTCAATCTTTAATTTCAAATAAATGCCATTCAAATAATAGTCATCAGTTTTGATATTTTATTTTCTCTGGTCTATATGCCCCAGAAAATAGCAGTGCCAACTGAACAAGACAACAAAAGTAGCAACCTGGCCCGGATCTGCTGTGGATCTGCAGTGTAAAGAACAAATGGCACATGGGCCTGTGTACAGTTTGTTCTTTGGAATTGCAATTAAGAATAAAAAACAATAAAATTATCAAATTGTTACACAAAAAACAGATTTCCACCTCTATTTTACAATATTTAATGTAAAGTTTTAAATTACATCACTCACAAAGTCAGTTTTTATATTTTATTCTCTCCAGTTTATTTGCCGCAGACGTTTTTCTGCTTAATGCGTCATGTGTGAATTTCGTGTCAACTAAACAAAGAGAGTTTATTGCCGTTGCTGTTTTTTTATCAAGAAGTTCAACAGTTTGTTCAACAGACGTGAAAGTAAACTCGTCACTATGAAAGAAGGCGACATGTTGGTCCACAAAATTGCAATGATTTTTCACTAAGTCCAGCAGCAGAATTTATGCAGGAAATAAAGAAAGAGAATTTAATACCAAAATAGGCACTGAGACTGTTTTTGGTGTTATTTGAATGAAACTTTAAATTCAATATTAGAAATAATGGTTAGAATCTGTTTTTTGTTTGTTTTTTGACACCTTTTGAACCTTTTAGCCAAGTTATAATGTTGTTACCGCTTCAAAAACAGACCTGGTTTTGTTTCATTCACGGAATCCTTCATTATTAGTCTGTCTACACCTCAAATGCATGATGTCATGAAAGAGCAGTGTTCAAGTTCACAGTTACCTTTACCTTTAGTGTGGTAGAGTATTCTAGTGAGTTTAAAAACACAGTGGAGTGCTTCATTTGTTTTCTGTTTGAGAGAAGAATTCAGCCTAAATGTGCAGGGTTTGTGTGTTAAATGTGTGAACGAAAAACACAACTCCAAGTCTGTTTGTGATGAGGAAATAACATTAGAACATAGCTCAGAAAACAGCGTAATATGGATTTTTTAAATCAGATGCCCTCACTTCACTTGGATTTGGTTTTAGGTTCCAAATTGCAAGTGAGCCTCCGAAAAACACAGTTTGAGTGGTGATCCATCTGGAGCGATGAGTAAGCAGCAGAGCCAGAGGCTGTCCATCACCAAAACACATGCTCACATCTGTGGAGGAAACACCACGACGCTGTGGATGTTCTGAGGAGGACATGGAGCTCCTCTGGACATCGGGAGCTGACGTCAGTGATGCAGGACGTAATGGAGCGTGAACGTTTCTACCACGAAAACACACTCCCCGCCAGCTGTGGAGAGGCTCTGTGCACACGTCACTTACACATCTGCTTATTCAACATATGCTCACAGAACACATTTGATCCTTTAAAATACTTTTTAAATAGCAGTACTGGACTGTCTGTATTGCTTTATGTTGTTATCTTCAATACAACATATGTTAGTGTGTTTTCTGATCAATGTTATAATGTTTCGTCATCAAAAACAGGCCTGGTTTAGTGGACCAAACAGAAAAAAGCAATGACAAGGTATAAAATTGAAAAAAAGTAAATTAACAAATCTCAAACCAAAAGAAAAAGTCCAAACTGAGGTAAAAAAAAAACAAAAAAAAAAAAAACATACAGAACTTTATTATTTATTTGCCCCTTGAAAGGTGCGATTTTCATATTCGAGGGAGTCTAAAAAAATGGACTGTACAAAAACTGTACAATACAAAAGATAAAATACAAAACTTAACTTACAGGTTTACATTACAAAATATAAACGCACACACAGGCACAGACACACACACACACACACACACACACACAGTGCTGAAATCTACGAGGTAGTCAGCTTTATTTTTACAGTTCTTATTTATGTTTTAAGGCTGTAAAACCCCTCTGTTTAAACACTCTCAAAGTTCAAACCTCAGTAGTGCTTTAGCAGGCCGAGTTGTGCCCCCCCGGTCTCCAAGTCTGACTGTGGCCGAATGGTGGGGAAAAGTTTAAGACTGTTCGGCAACAGTCGGCTGTTGTGTAGTTTTGTGTTTGGCTGTGGCACTACAGAAGAGTCCAACTACAGCCAGATCCACCAACACCTGCAGAGGAGGAGGACATTCACACACAACCATTAACGCCCAGAGTTGAGGTTGGATTTGCTCTATACTACTTCAAATACTAGCCCTTTTCCGACAACCACTCCTACTACTTCTACTACTACTACTACTACTGCTGCTACACTGCCACTCAAGAACCCGTGTCTCTCCACTGAACATCTGCTGCTGCTGCTAAGTCAACAATCCAGAGCGATAACTCTAAAAATTACACACGTCGTGACCAAAAGTACATAAACAGAAGTGCGTAGTACATGGTAGTAGTGGTGTATGAGTCATTTACAGTGACTTTGAGGGGTCCTGGGGGAGTGGGGGAGATAGTGTCTTTATTATGAGCCACATATGGTTGGGCATAAATTAAAACTCACTGTCAACACGACCCACAAGCTGTTTGGACATATGGCCGGCGGGTGTGTGTTTGTGTGCACGAGAGATTTGACATGAGTGTAAAAATAGCTATAGGAAAATATAATCATGAATACACAAGGTAGATCCATTTAAAGGTGCCGGGCCTGATTTTTACTGACTTAAAAACAGGAAAAAGAGAACAAGTTTGCAGTGGTTCAAAGTTCTTCCTCACTTATCTCATCCTCATTATTCACTGTAGGTTTATAAGCACTTTTACAACTTTATTATTTATTACTATTTGGTATCACTAAAATGCTCACAACTAGCATGCTATTCGCACACTTCCTGATGATCATATTATCAATACAATGCCTTATAATTCGACAAAGACAGTACAGGAGACTTATATTGACCTCAGGAGCTGCTTATATGATTTTTATTGTCTGATAATCAGAAAGTGTGCGGTTAGCATGCTAATTGTTGCATGGAAATTGAACAAGTTCATTTTAAACAGTTTGCAGTGGTCCAAAGCTCTTCCTCACTTATCTTATACATTCCGAGCATCCTTATTATTCACTACGAGTTTATAACCTCTTTTTCACTTTTTTTTTTGACACATACAGTACAGCAGACTTATTTTGACCTCAGAAGTTGATATGTTTTTAATTGTCTGATCATTAGAAAGTATGTGATTAACATGCTAGTTATTGTATGAAAAACAGAACATGTTCATTTTAAGCAGTTTGCAGAGGTCCAAAGCTTGTCCTCTCTTCCCTTATATATTCCAAGCGTCCTAATTATTCACCACAAGTTTATCAGCACCTTCACAACTTTCAGAGAGTATTTGGCATCACTGAAATGATAACAACTAGCATGCTGTACTTTCTGATTAGCACACAATACAATGCCTTATAATTCAACGACCGTTAAGCAACTTACATTATTATGACCTCAAGAGCTGATTATATGATTTATATTGTTCAATAATCAGGAAGTGTGCAGTTAGCATGTTTGTTTTAGCTTTACTTCGATTTGGTTGTGAAAAGCTCATTGTGGTGAATAATTAAATGGTAAATGAGGAATAACGGAACGACTACTACTGTTTAAATTTGTTCAGTTTTTTACTATTTTTAACAGTAAAACTCTGGAGTCCTAGCGCCCTCTGCTGGTATTACATATATTTATTCATTTTAAATTACAAAAATGTGTTTGTTAACCCCATCCTCTCTCTTATTCCTGTGAGCAGAAAACCAACATACACCGCCAAGCCAATCAGATAAGTTGATTCCAATAATTACATTTGTTCCAGTTTTGTCCCTGGGTTAATTATCAAACATTTTAGCTTAACACGGGAGGAAAAACAAACATGTCCGCCGTTATTTGGTCTTTACCGCCCAGCCCGTGCACGCCGGCGCGGGGGGTTTCCACAGCCGTACGTTCCCCGTTCCCTCAGGAGCTTTTGCATCAGTTCAATTTGTGAGTGTAAATGGAGCCGATCATGAGGGAAATCTGCAGGTCAGGGCGGTCTGTGCTGTTTCCTCTGACTTTAGCGGATTAGTGCAAACCAAAAGCGCGGTAAGATCTGAGAATGAATCAAATATACAAGTGAAAATACAGACATTTGAATGCTAGTGATTTCTATTTCTATTTAAAGCTCCTGTATTACACAAAATGGACTCTTGTGAGGTTTAAGTCGTGTTAGAATGTTGTTTCCTACTCAAAAACAGACCTGGAGTTGAGTTTTGTTTCATTCAAACATGTTTGAGTACGAATGATGATTCGTACGTACGTATGTTACTGCCTGCATCTCTCAGACTCAGAATGCTTTGTCCCACCTTGTGATGTCATGAAGGCGTAGTTTCAAATTAACAGCTATATTTTACTTTTTGTTTGGCAGAGACTGGAAATTCCACAACCGAAACATCATTATATTTAACATTTATTTTTAACATTTTAATATAGATCAGAAAATAATGACAAATGGGCAATTTATACATTCACCTTGTGATGTCATGCGGTAATACAGGAAGTACTCCGCTGTTTTTAAACTCCATACTTGGCACTAGAAGCATTTTGATAATTTGAGCCTTGGAATTTCCGATCTCTACTGAACTAAACTACCACTTCATGACATCACATCACTACTACTGCTGCTACTACTACTACTACTACTACTACTACAACTACTCCTACTACTACTACTACTAGCACTGCTACTACTACTGGTGTTGCTACTTTTAATACTACAATTACTACATCTATTGCGTGCCTTCAGAATCTTGCCCCTTTACTCCTCCCTCCTGGCATTTCACTACTACTGCATCTACTACTAGTACAACTACTAGTACTACTACTACTACTACTACTACTACTACTACTACTACTACTACTACTATTACTACTACTACTACTTGATCTTTTTAAGGAGGTCTCAACATTCTAACATGGCTAAAAAAGAGTCAGTTTTTCATAATATAGAACTTTTAACCACTGGCTTGTGTTGGAAAAGGGCGATAAAACTTGAGTAAATGAAAGACTCTAAACTGAACTGGAGCGCCCCCTAGAAACCCCAGAAAATAATATAATATAATCATGGAACACAAATAATATTCATGTACCAATAAATGGTGGCACGGTGGCTGAGTGGCAACACGCAGGCCTCTGGATGGGTTTCCTCCGGGTACTTCGGTTTCCCCCATCACCCAAAAATATGCAAGAGTAATGGGCAGTGTGCTGCCCCCGCGACCCAGCCTGATTAAGCGGGAGAAGATGGATGGATGGATGGTACCAATAAATGAAATTACTTAACTTATTAGAATGAGACAATGTATATATAGTTTTGAAATTGTCTTGTTTTACTCCATGAAGATTTCCATGATTACACATCAGATCTGTGCAGAGGCGAATCCCCTCACATTAACAATGCATGTTTTTTGCCTTGATTTAATGAAGTTTTAATGATATTCCAACTTTTCTTATGAATTCCTTGTCAGTTTGTGCGCGTGCAGTCGTCTCCTTGACACACACCTGGCTCTCCCTCTGCTCCTTGCTCCCCCCCTCCTCCTGTCACAATCCAGCACTTT
>KN501825.1:34563-50076 GCA_000787155.1 Scartelaos histophorus | reverse complement strand
AAATAAAATAAAATAAAATAAACAACCTACTGCAGAATATTCCAGCCAAAGAAATAACTAAAAAGTAGCAGATCCCACACAGGGCACCTTTAATAATCAGAAATCAGATGAGAGTTTTAATTTGCTCTTGACCAGATCTGTTTAGAGCATGTAAAAATATTAAAATACTACATTTTTGTACACTGATATTAGGAGTAAAAAAAACCCACACAACGGAGTAATCAGCATTAGCAATTGGCATCACTGTTTAGATCAGAAACAGGACAACTAAACAGACAAAATGCACAAAACAGGACTTAAATGTTTCAACAAAGCTGACACAGGGTCAACCAGCTTGTATCCTCGGCCTTCTCTTCTGGCTCATTAAATATGCAGGAAGCTCTGATATGTCACCTGAACTTGTGGGCTCTAGTTACTGCTCTGCATTGTCCTGGTAAAGAGGCCAGACATGCACGCCCCAAACAGCACACAGCCTGACACAGCACTTAATTTCCACATTTTTAAAAGAAATTCCAAAGATTTGAAAAACAAACACAGATTTTCTCATTTCAGTTAACAGACGCTTGAGTGTTGTTGACGCTTGACTAACCCTAACCCTAACTATCCCATTTTCCTAACATTGCGGAATGAGTGGGCTGTAGAAGTAGCCCTGAAGAGGAGGGCTGTAATGATCAAGTACTGTCAGCGGTTAAAAATGAAACTTGATAGGACGGATGCAGTGGTGCAACAAACCAAAGTAAAAGTATTAAAGTACTGGATTTAAGTATACATTTTTGGTAGCCGTGGTAGCCTTCACCTAAATACATTTTAAAGTGGATACGTCTTACCTTTACTTCACTGCATTTGAGAGCAAGTATCTATACTTTGTACTCCACTATATTTTTGAACTGGACTGATAAATATAAGATTTTTTTTTTACTGTGGTGAGCCCTGCTGAAAAGGCTGAGGGTTTATTTTTTAACAATTTCATAATTTGAGCAAACAAAAATATAACAATATATAATATAGTGGTGGGCTGTTATCGGCGTTAACGTGCTGCAGTAATGTGGGACTCTTATTGGCCGATATTAAAAATATCGCCGTTAATCTATTGTCAAAGCTGGGCAGGGAGCTGGGTCTATAATAAGCGAACTATGATGACTTTCACCTTTAGCGTGGATGTACCTCGCCGAATTGCACTGTAGGGGGCAACAAGTTTTCAAACCTGTAGCTATTGTGAAATACACAACGAACTCCACACGCCAACATGGATACAGCTACAAAGCCGCTGGGTTTGCTTCTGGAAAAAATCATTTTTAAAAAGCTTCCCAACAGAGACATCAACAAGTCTAAGGTTGTTTGCACTTTATGCAATGCGGAATTAGTTTATTGTAGTTCTACCAGAAACGCCGGGGAAGAGTCGCCATCAAATTACTTTGTTTGAGTGCAACCGAGGCGAGCCCGTCAGCGCAGCTCTATCAGACAAGCTAACTAACCTTCTTGCTCATTGCCACTAGCTGTCGACCCATCAGTGTGGTTGAGGATGATGGGCTCGAGCTTGTTCTCCAGGTGGCTACAGGTGACACATCTTACAAACTACCAGCGAGGTGAACTAACATTAGGAGAATACATGAGCAGTTTGCCACAGAGAAAGACAAAAGGATAAAAAGATGGTAGAGGCGGAGTGTGCAGCACTGACCGGGACCACTGGACATCTGTCAACAACCATAACTACCTCAGCGTTACTGTGCACCTCATCGATACTGCTGGGAATTTCACTCTTTCGCTTTAGGTCTGCAGTTATGTCATTTTAAATTACACAATTTAAAACTACTTAGAATGTAATTACAACGACATCACGAATTACCAACATATTATGTTTGTCTTAAGAGACCTCTTCTCAAGGACTTACAAATACACAAATAAAAAAGCTAGGAAAAATAATTGATTGATTCAAGGACTGATTCAAAATTCAGCACAAATCTTTATCAAAATCACTTTCTGAAGCTTAATTAGATCTGCATGAAACACTATTACGTTTTACTCTTTAAGTACCTTTTATACCGGTACATTATTACTTTTACTTAAGTCAAAGTCTATCACAGAAGAATAGCAAAAAGTAGAGATGTGGAGTAGCAATGCATTTCTGTACTCCTCTTCAATTCAGGAAACCCGAGACGTTCAGGAGCACAAGAATGCTACTTCAGCAAAGGAAATGACTGGAGACAAAAGTCCATCAGTGACTAAAGGTTTTTACAGTGTGCCAGGACAATCTGGCCACATTCCTTCTAAACTGAATGAGCCCACAAGTACCAGTGACAATGTTCACTTTAAAACGTCTAATGCAGTCCAACGAGTCATAATAGAAAAACATCATCCTGGTTTCAATTTTTTTCTCTTTTTATTATAAGGTTAATTCAGGCGATATTATGACAATCCATCAGAAAAGTCCTCAAACTGCAAATGTTTAAGTTCAAGCATTGCACAAAAAGAGAACTGACTGTAATTAAGCTACAAAATAAGCTGTTATGACAATCTTTCTTCGCAGTTTTTATCATAAATGATGTACACATTTTTGTGCAAAAGGAAAACTCTATTACACTTATAACATGTTGGCTTTTCACTTCTTTGCACACTTAGAACTTATTTTGTCCCAAATTGCTTCCTATTAAGATGAATGGACATAGTCAGCAGACCATACTCGATTGGGAAACTGAAAAAAATGTCCAACTTCACTGTACTTAAAACTCTGGTATCTCTTTTTCTTTATAAAAGCTATTATTTGTAATTATATAAACAATTAAAATGCCCATTTGCTGTTGTGTGGAAGAGCACACTCACCTCTGTCTGAAGAGTATTGGCACGCTGCTCCTTGGCGGTGAGGGATTCCTTCAGCACCTCGATGTGCTGCTTGCAGTCTGAGTTCTGATTGGTCAGTGTCTCCAACTTGGTCTGTAAAGTCTGCATCTCAGTCTCCTTCTTGCTCAATTCTTGCTTCAGGTGGTCAATCTGAAAAACATGATAAAAAAAGAACACAAGAAGAATCTCTGAACCTCTGTACAATGCAAGTTAGCCTGATGGAAGACTTGGTTATGGTTCTTGTTAAGAATAATCCAACATTTTACAAATTACAAATATGCATCATATTTTTCTATGCAATAAAAATAAGAAAATGACATAAGTTTAATCACATGTATATCAGTAATTTAGCACAGAGAAGCTTAGAAAATATAAATTCACGCAGTTTTTGTCCTTGTTATTAAGTTCCAAATACATAATTCATTTGGATTTACAACTGTAATCACTCTAGTTGTATTACTTGAACTATTCACTGATTAGTTTCAGGCCATATTCAACCAAGAACACACAGAGCAAACAAACATGCACTTTCATAGTCAATATATAAAAGGAACACCATATACTGTAGAACAGGTCAGCAACCACAAAGGAAATCAAATGCACTAACAGTGGGAGGTTTCTGCACTGGGGCTGGCTATGTGCTGAAGATTGCCATCTGTCTACTGGCGCCAAATATGCACAAGGCTGATTTTAGGAGAGATTTGTCTGATTGTGTAAGCAGTGGTCACCTCGAGACATGGGAACTCTCCACTGCTACCGACCCAAAACTAGAAAGTACACTCAGAGACAGAACTCAAGAGAGCCAGTACAGTGTAATAGGAGACATGGGGGTAAACGGTGGGGCGGTTATTAGAGGTACTAAAGCCCCAGGATGATGGAAATGGTCCAACATTAGTATAGGACCATGACAAATGAAATAAATGAGAGGGGGTGAAGAAAATGTGAAGTGAAAGAAATAATGAGGATGGGGTACTTCTGGTTGCTCTGTGATCCAGGGTTGTGTGGAGGGGAGGAGGAAGGTGGGAGCTGGTCTGATGGAGCTCTGAGACACACATGGAGACAAGGCCCGCTCCTATAGAGACACACAGGAGACAAAGAAGACAGCCAGCTTCCAATAATGACACAAGGTCTGCTGCCAAAGTGGTTATAGACTACACATAGGACTACACATACTCCACGCTCCCCCAAACCAGCCACAGGGCTATGCTTGTGGTCTGAAGTGATCTTGACAAATATTCAAAAGATTACAAAATTTAAATGGTTGAAGAGAAGCGGGAGATGTGGTAATGCAGTTTGTCTGTCTCCCGTGGTACTGTTCTCATTCTCTTGCTATCCAAAGGTAAAATTGTCCACAATTTGATACCGCAAGTACTTAAATGTGACTTTGCCTACAACATACCCACACCTAGGCTTGTCATAGCTTGTCATAATTACTATATTAGTGTTCAATATATGGAAGTTGGAAAAATATTCAATGCGTGTACATTTTCTTTGCACTACTGAAAAATGTGGGTTATTTTTGGCAATGTAGCTGAAAAAAAAAAGCTATAAAAATGTAACGTAACTTCTATGACTCATTACAGATGCAAACCAAGCACTAAAGTGTTTCATTCTGCTATTTATTTATGGCAGCACATGATTTTATACAAATTACAGCTTTAGAATAGTGTGGTGGTTTAAATCTGATTTAGCGATTGCTTAGGCCACTGCTTTTGACTGGGCAAAAATTTGTTTCAATATCATTTTATCATCTTTACTTACTACATGAATATATTGAACTTCAGAATTTGTTATCGTAACAGGCTTAGCCAAACCCTGAATGGAAATCATAGAATGACATGGCTTCATTCTCCACCAAAGTGAAGAGGCATAATAGGCTCATCCTCCATCTTGGTACTTTCAAGGTTTCAAGGTTCAAGCTCTGAGGATGGGACCTGTTACTGCTGTAGCCTGGAAGGATCAGTTAATGCAAAGGGCACTATTTTCCAAAAGAGAAAATACAGTCTTTTTGTCTCATTCTGCCCTATCGAACCTATAGCACATGCAGGTGCAGGTGCTCCATCCACGGCTAATCAGAAAGACTTTTACAGCCAAGAAAACCCAGCCGAGGTCATCATATAGACAGTTTATTTTAAATTTTCCAGAAAACCTTGAAAAATGACTTAGACAATCATGGTAGCCAGGCTAACAAATTGTTCCAGTTTAAAGTGCTACAATATAGTACAGTTTGACCTGTTTCTACTTTATTATTTCCAAACACCGTGAGTGAGGCTTTAATAATTTACATATTTCGAGCGCATGAATTGAATATGTGTTTAGGGTATGGTACTTCTGGCAGACTGTATGTAGAAAGCTGAGACCAAGCAGAGCAAGCAGACTGAGTGATGCATTCTGGGCAAGGTCAAAACAGGTGAGGAAAGAGCGCTGTCCTCTGTCTCTGTGACCCCACATTAACCTGTCAGCCAGGCCCATTCACAAAAACATCTCTTTTATGATTGCATCAGGAGCTTCCTCGCTGCACTGACAAATGCCCTGATGGCCTCACAAAGAGCACTTTTAATAAATCCAGGGGTACATTTTCACATGCAGTTTCAGCTATCCCGACTATGCAACTAGAAACTCAACACAAGTATGAAAGTTTGAGGTCTCGGTGGTTGGGAACTTTAGTTAGCCTTTGTAAGCTCTTTTTGACAGCTGATAATAGCCCTGTAAAAAGACACCATGTAGTGCAAGCTGATAGGATGAGTATGGAACCGCACACAGAGAGAAGTGCAGATAATGTTTTTGTAATTATTCAAGAAAAGTAGAGAAATTAAGACATGCATTAAGCAATAGAAACCAACTAAAGATTACGAACAATGCTCCATTTGCATCCAAACTTATTTTACATGCAAGCTTTATTGTATCATTTTGTCAGACACTATTAACTATAAGCCTACTTATATAAGGTGGAATGTAATTTAAGGCAATTGTTCCTTTTCAGTTCAATTTTTAAACATGTATTTATAATAGAGGATAATTCTAACTATGTTGATGCAATTATCCACAGTAAACTTACTAGAACTTACTACACTCTAAACTGTCCCAACGCACAACTGTGTCACACATGACAACACTGCACCGCCTGCTCTGATTGGCCAGAGCTCAGACAAAATGTGAATTGCTAGTGTACGGCAATTCTGTTTTAAATTGTTTAATTCGTCAATTTTTGCATGAATGATTGATATAAAAAACTAACATGCAGAAAAAACTAGTATTTTGAGTATTATTATTCACACATACAAATATGGCAGCAGTACTTCAATGTATTTGAGGACATTTTAGATTTTTGCTTGAGTACAAATTCTCAATATTCCTACCTCTGCTTATACAGGTGAGTATTTATGTTGGGAGTATTTATCTGAGCAATTGTCGACATGGCTCGCCTTCACACGGTAGAAAACCATGCATGTATCAGTTAGCTTGGGAAGTCTACCTTAGTCTTCATGAATTTGGAGTGGCTCTTGTAGACCTCCACCTGCTTGAGCTCATCCTGCCTGTCGTCAGGGTGCAGCAGGCCACTGGTCTTTAACATCTGGACCTCATCCTCTAAGTCCCTGATGTTCCTCTCCAGGGATGAGATTTTGGTGTCCTGAACCGGCAACAAAAAGCACGCAGAAAGAGTCAGCGATAGACTCACAAAGTATAAATAGATGAAGCTATAGATTGTATTGACATATATATGAGACATGCTTGATTAAGACAAATAGCAAACATACAAAGGATTAATGTATAGGCTGTAAAATAGGTTTAAACCGCATTTTACCGCAACCCAATCTGGAACATGGATCTGGAGGTCGCTTTACAAAACACCCTCAGAAAAGTACAGAACATAAATAAATGCTAAACTCTTGGATGAAAGTGAACGAATGGTTTGGTCGATGGCACCAGTGGAAAAAGTGCACAAATCATAAGCATCTGACATCAGCTTTGTCACTCTTGAGGCCCAGTGGTGGTTCACCCACAAACCCTGGTTGCCGACATGATCCCACCTCAGACCAGTGCTGCCATTGTGTTTCTGGGCAAGGCATCAGCTGTGAGTAAGGTGTGTAGCAGTGTATGCTCAAATAAAGCATGCAGATGTGAAAAACTAAACGCACATCACATTGCAGAGGCAACAACAACCAGGGACATGCAAGGACACAAACTCAAACAGAGATTTAAAACACTATGAAACAAATTTGTCTTGCTTTCAAACACAAGCAGATTTGGGCAGAATAATCAAATATTAAGTCATCCTAAAAGGTCAACATTTGTTACTCTACCTGCCAAACAACGTCAGGGTCAAAACAGAAAGGTGGGTTGGTGGTCTGTAATTAGAATAAACAAAAACAGAGTTGTTTCTAGAACATATGGTGATCATTATTCTTTCTGAAAACATTTTCTCATCTAGTTATGATTTGTCTTTCCTTTCCTAAATGCAAAAAATGCAAAATTCAAATATGAGTTGTCATCTCACATGAACACTGTATATTTTAAGTAGCATGTGCACTGAGTTAATATATAGAAACATAGTTTGTGTAAAAATAATTGTGGTTTTACAGCAAAGGAGGCTCTTTAGGAACATCAGTGCTGAATGAAACTGTTCTAGTGTGTGTGTGTGTGTGTGTGTGTGTGTGTCAGAAAAACATGTGGAGTCAACTGCATGTTTCACAGCTCTCTCAACTTCAAAGGCTTCAGAAAAAAGTGAAAGCTTCCATATGCGACATTTGAAACAAATTGAATAAGTGCCTGGCTCCACATGGGCCAATAATAGTGTTCATTTGGGCAGGGCTGCCATTCAGACAAAAGGGAGCAATGAAACATTGTTTGTGATAGGCTTACATGTGTGTTTGTGTCTGGATTTACAGCCTTACGCTCTACCCACACTCACTTAAAAACAACAAAAAAGCTGTTATTATGGGTCTAGTGACAAACTGAAACAGATAACACTTCAACAACTTAGATAACCTTCATTTAGATATAAAAACAGGCAGAATTAAAGTAAAACTCTTTGGTGATGACCTGACCCGGGCTCCCAGAGCTGGTCCTACCTTCATATCGATGACAGTCTGCAAAGCCCTGCTTTTCACTGGCTCAGCCTGGAGCTGGTTCCGACGATGGAGCTCCTGCGGTGGGACCCGGTAAAAATAAGCCTGGCGGTTGATCATCTTCACACTGACTCCCACAGACTTAGAGTCAGCCACAAAAACCCTGAGATCTGTATTCTGCTTTTCTTCTACACTTTCAGGCTGCAGACCAACTGTACATGAGAACACATCTTTAACTAGAGCATTTTGATAATCCAGTTGAATGTGTCACTCTTTCAAAGATGATTCCATTTCCAAAAGCAGGTGTTTGCATTTCTTCTCATTGCCTTCCTGATCTCACTATTGCAGCGTGGACACATCCAGGGTTACAGATTAAACATACCTGTCACTGTTTTGACAGTTTCTTATCTTATCTCATGTTTTCTCTGTCTGTCTCAGATGTCTCTGGCATTCAAATGCTTTTGCTTAGCAACACTTTCTGCCGGCACATGCGCCTACGTTCTTTTTTTCAATAATTAATGGTATCTCTATGCCTACCCCAGACACAAACACACATTCAAATGAGTCTGCTACAACACAACTAGGACCTATAGGGCCAAAATTAAAGAGAAAATATCTACACATCATAGTGAGTATTAGTTATGCACATTTGGAAGAAACAGACTGAATAATGTTAATATTGCCCTGTTACTGTTAATGGTGACCATTATTATTGGGTTTTCTTTTTTTTTTTTTTTTAATTCAGTTTGGTCCGTTGTTATGTATATTTTTATAATTGCTGCTTGTATCACTTAGCCAATACTTTTAAATAATCATCATTTACTAGTGTAGTTTAAGTGCAAAGAAATAAATAAACAAATAATAAAGGTGAGTAAATAACTGTAAACTTGTATTTATAGAACTGTCATATAAACTTAAAATTATAAAGAGCATCAAATTTCCCAACAACCTGATGATTCAATGAGCATGTCTAAAAAAATACATTTAATAATTACTGTATTATTCTTATTATTATCATCATCATTTAGTACAGCTGCCTGAAAAGCAAATCATTCAATTAAGTACTTCCAAAGTTGTAATAAAAACAAAAGGGTAAACAGTTAAGACTATAATGGTATTTCAATAAAATGTATATGACTTCAACAGAAAAGCGTGTGTGCACCTTTGGCAGGGAGTCAGATCGCACCAAAGCTGAGGTGCAGCTGTTATTATTAGGTCTACAGGGACCTGCAGACTGGGGAGTGTCGATTAGGTCCAGATTTATGCCTCTCAGCGTGTGTGAGACCTGTATGCATGTTTACCCTCAGCTGTGAACGTCAAATCTAACCAAACACTGCCTCCGTGTGTCCATTTATAGTACTGCAACACGGGAATTTTAATGTTTATAGAATCTACAACTACAACCACACACAAAACAATAATCTAACAAATATATACGTATATTTTAATCATATATGCATCTGAAGATAAAAAGTTCATCCCTGAATATGAAGGGATTAACTGTGTCCATCACTCAAACATAATGACTCACAGAGTGTGATAAGCTCATAAAATTAGTAGTGTGATATTCAAGATTCTGTTGCAGAAAAACTCACCTTTTACTAAGCATGTTTATATTCCAGACCAAAAGCACAGGGCAAGAATGTTCAAGCACGACACTCAAGAAAAGAGAAATGCATTGAAGAGTCCTGGGAAAGAGGTGCTGACCTAACAAGCTACTGACACCACAGAGCCATATCTGAAGGAAAACCTGCTGAGAATCATGGACAAACAAATAAGTAAACAGGAAAACCAAAACCTAAAGGAAGAATACGCTACATGCTCTCAGAGAGCGGCAGTGAAAGTCTCGGCTAAGAAGATTTAGGAGTTAAAAATAAACAGGTGTGTGGACAAGAACACACCCACTGTACATCAGCACCTCAGGCCACACGTGCAATTTATCCCATTTTAATCAAGGTCCAGATTCAGTGGTTTCTAGGTCTAGAGCAAATCCTCTGTCAGTAAAGGTCTACAGCAGAATATATAGTCTGTTTATGAAGAAAACATTTTTTACTGTTTTTGAAGACTGCTAAATCTGTCTTGTATTTGTTCAGGAGTTTAATAGTAATCATAATACAAATACAAATGTATTGTGAAAATATGCTTAGTAATGAACTTATGTACCCTGTATCTTTATAAAGCCTTTGAGAGCACAAAAAAGGAATCTGCTTCTTTTGAAAGTTAATACAATGTAATGTAAGTGGTTAAATTGACCTGTAAAGTGTTTGAGCTGAGTTAAACAGTAACTCTGTCAAACATGATTTGGCAGTTCCACCTAAACAGCAGATCATCACATGGATCAAACCGTGATTTGATTTTTAATGCCATATCGCCCCAAATACGATACAGTTGTTCAGTGAATGTCACTTCTGGGTCCAACTGGGGCAGATCTGTTCTAGCTAATCTATCTGTCTATCCATCTATCTGTCTATTAATTTATGAATGTATTTCCTTGACCGGGATAGTGTCAAGTAAGTGTAGTAGTGCATTAATGAATATTTAGCCACAAGGCAAATTTTCATCTGTAGTTCCTAAACAGATATTACATTAGAAAAAACAACACACTTAAAAAATCAGTTACAACTATTTACATACATATTGTTTTGTCACAATTCTGCCCAACTTGGACCTGGAACTGGCAGACTCCACAAGGGTCAAATGCACAGTTATAATAAATGGTTCGACAACTTTTAAGCAATCCAAAACAAACAAAGTATATTTTTTTATGAATTAAAAGCCGGATGTCGTGCACTACTTCTGACTCACCTCTCTGGTTTGCATGTTTTCCAGTTGGGCTTCAGCCTCTTGAGTTGCTGCAGAGATGACCCCAGTCCTTTGTCCCCAGCACTTCTGGTTCTGACTCTGGCCTTGCAGCATCTCCAGGAGCCTCTGGATGCTCTCGTCCCGGGCGCCCAGCGTCTGCTTCTGACAGTCGATTCTTTTCTCCATCTCCTCCATGGTTTTCTTCAACATGAACAGCTCTTTGGCTTGACGATCATGCTCCGTCTGTAAACGGAAGTAGTTCTCTGCAGACGAATCCAAAAGAGGAGGTGAAGAGAAGCCGTCACAGCCGGGCACCTGGCAGGGGCTACACGGATGCTGACAGTTAGGGCTTGGTGCTCTCGCTGACCCATGACTCGGGCTGTAAACAGTAACATTTGGACTTTTTTTAGGTCCTGAATGGAGCATGTTGGTTAGGCTCAGTCTCTGGGTAGACTCTACAGGGCTGGATCCATAAGCAGGGCTGTGGATGATAATATCTGCGTCTTGTGGTCGTAGTAAGGTCATAGTGTTGGACGGGCTGGGTTTGGGGCTTTTCTTTAGACTGGGACTATACAGGTGGCTAGGGCTTTGTCTGGGACCGGGGCCAGGGCTGTGGTCCCCTTTGTGCTCTTGGTCTAAAAGGAGGGAGTTTCCTTGGTACCATTGATGCTTCAAACGACCGTTCATTTCTCGATGTGCTTTAATCTCCTCTTGAAGCTCATGGACTGTCAATGGAATCTGCAATTAGAAAATATAAGGAACACAAAAAATATATCACATTTTTGTCATATTCATATAAGTAGAACGAGTTAAGAAGGTTGCATGAAACAAACCTTGTTTTTTTGTATTCCCACTGTTCGAAAAAGCTGAAACATAAATACAACAGTGTGACAGAATTTAGTAAGTAAAACACAAATATCATAATATAAATACAGTACATCAATTATATACAAGAGGTCTGATGTTGAAGTGCTAAAATTAAGTTATAAACTACAGCATCCTAAAATACTTTATATATTTTACCAAGTTGAATCAGGAGGAGGTGACATTTATCTTGAAAATGAAGGGAAAACTCAGGAAATAACTTGAGGTTGCTGCAGCAGACGGCAAATGGACAAACATGAGGCAATGATGAAAAATTACTATGAATAACATTAATAAATGCAGCAAAAGAAAATATAAATCAACATTCACTGGACCAGATTTTTAATGAAATGTATCTACATTGGATACTAGTGCATTACAAACAATGAGGAAATATAAGGTAAGCAAACTATTCAAGTCATGGCTGAATGTATGTGTGCACCGGCCTTAAGGATGGGACGTATTTTATAAACACCGTAACACACACACACAAAGTCAAAATAAGCAGATGGAGGACAACAGGAAAAAACGTGGAAAAAACACAGTTGAAGGAAAAGGTGACACTTTCTATGCTAATGACTAAGTTGTCCTGTCAGCCACTCGACTAAATTCTAAAAAGGGCAAATGCTGTGAAAAATGTTCACATAAAAAGGAAAACAGTAAGAGAACTGGATAAGTCAGGTCAGTGCAGATAGAAAAAAAGACTTCTTTCTCATGATTTCTCATGGTTGATGATTGGCTGCCTATAGTTTTTATTATCATTGTCTATCAAAAAAACCCCATCATATAACACGGAAAAGTAAAATTTTTGGCAATCTATTTTAAAGTATATTCCAAGGACTTGCCAAATTGTAGCCTTCTGTAAAACTGAGAAGACATCTTCAGCATAAGTGAAATCACCTCCACTTCCTCGTGGTTCCTGTGCTGGTCGTGCTGGTTCCTGTGCTGGTCGTGCTGGTTCCTGTTCTGGTCGTGCTGGTTCCTGTACTGGTCTTTCAGAATTGAGCCTCTCACTCTGTCCTCTGGCACGACCCCTTTGCTTTGCTTTATCTCCGAGTTGCTCCACAAACTGGCACTGCTGTTAGATCCAACTATTTCTTCTCTTCCTCCATCCACTTCTCGCTTTAGGTGATCATTTTCTCTCCTTAGCTCTCTTAGCTCAGTATGGAGATCAAAGGTAGACACTTGGAGAGTGTGTGGATGCCTCCCACACTGCTGCTGTGGACTGCATGTGTTGTGTGTGCTCTGGTCTACACACTGGCGTGACCGCGGTGGTGGTGATCTGGATGAGGCAATGTTTGGGCTGCTGCCGGAGGCGGCCGGTGGTCCAGTGTGAGAGCGGTAAGTGCTCCGGCCCAGAGACAAAGTGCCTTTTGGATGCCCAGATTGCTCTAAAGGATCACAGTCAGTGGGATACATGGTGCCTGAAGTGGCATAGGCAGCACTTACAGACTGTATGTTCTCCATGGAGAGGGTCTTCCCTCCTGAGCCACTCGCTAGGCCATAGTTAGTTGTTTTCTCTGATGCTGTGTTCTGTTTCCCCTTCAAATTTGATTTGGAAAGAGACCCTGGTCCCTCTGGCCTGGAGCTCGGTGCAGGCACACCCCCCGACACTGAGCCCGGCTCTAGACCAGAGCGGCAGCCTGGGGTGGAAGTTAAAGTCTTGCCTTTTGGATTTTTAGGGGCTCTAGAAACACGAGAATGGGGCACACTGGCAGCACCATGGCCACTGCTCTTTGACACAGCAGAGAGTTTGCTCTGAGCAGGTTTTGCTCTGATATTTAAAGGCATTTTTGTGTGGCAATATTGTATATCCAACTAAAACATACAGACACGTATTGTCCTAATAAAGTTAAGGCTGCACTATAATTTTGTCCATTTTCTAGACATGATGCTGAATTTTATTCAGCATGAAAGGCAAAAGAGTTGTTGAGTGTGCAGGACGTCCTGGTATCTGTGGAAAGAAAAAAACAAACAAAAAATATTAAGACAAAGCAACATAAACATGTTTATTATGGTGAAACTCAATGTGGGCACCTCAGCATGATCCTTCTACATTGTAGTGTGTACATTAAAAGTAATGCAAAGGTAAAGGTAAAGCCAAGATTGAATGAGGTTCCAAACACAATAAAAGATGTTTATCATAAAAAGATACAATGGCTCACAGACACCATTAGGACAGTGGCACAGAAAGCATCGGAAAATCCAAATCATAATCCCTCCTCTAATCCAAGAGGATTGGGCGCAGGGAATCACTGCACGTGATACAACTGAGAGATTGGTTGGAAATGTCTGTCAGTCATTACATTGTCATTCTTCTATGACAACTATGTTAGAAATCTAAATGTATTAAAACGTGTTAATAAAAAATTAGAGTCTATAGGCTCAACACAATGCTGATATTTTTAAGTTAAAATAGCTGCCTACGTTTTGTTTGCAAAGTAGGTTATAACAAAAGAAAGTAAAAATGTAATGTTAAGAACCTAAACCTCCCACATAGTCGCAGAAAAGAATAAGGGACTAATATCAACTTTTTTTTAACATTTCTATAAACATTTCAGTTAAGTCTACTTCAAAATTGGACACCAGCTGTTGCATGAAAGACAGAAATGTACAGTCCAAATATAATATAATATCGCACACAGTGACATGTTGTCAAAGTGAAGTTTACGCTCACAGGAAACATCAGGCCGTGTTTTTAGCGCGATTAAAACGTGAAATGACAGATCCGAGCTACATCTACTACAGCCGCGCCATAAAGGATTAGTTTCTTCCTCATGCACATGGCTATGGGAATTTGCGCTTGGTTCTAGATGGAACATTACATAATAAATAATCTTTTACGCAAAATACTAAATATATATATATATCCATGTAAATAAAAACTACATAATGTAGTTTACGCACATAACTCACCTATGAAATCCAAACTGTCCCGCGTTTCTGATGCACGTTTCCATCAGCAGAGAAATGAAGCGGCGGAGCTCGGAGCGGGCTCCATGATGCCACAGCTCAGGCTCAGCAGTGACCTGCGCTGACCACAGGCACCAGCAGCATCAGCACCACCACCAGCAGCAGCATCAGCAGCATCAGCACCACCAGCAGCACCAGCAGCATCAGCACCAGCAGCAGCATCAGTACCAGCTCCAGGGCGCTGCGCTCTGCGGCCGCGGGGCTGCGCTCTGCCTTCACACTCATCAGGCTCTGGGGGACTGTCCTCTTCAAGTTTGGGTGAGTCAAGAAATGCATGTCGGAACGAACCAGTTATGGTTTTTAATATTATAATACAGAGACGATAACAAAGATGTCATCTTTCCTAAAGGCCTGTTTACTGGGACATTTTAGTTTGATTTAAAACTACAAAAACATAATTCGAGAAAAAAAAAAAAGCAGAAACTCGTCGCATGACACAGAAGAGGGAAGCTGCTTTAGTTACACAGACAAGGTTTTAACCACATTTATGAATCATCTCTTAAGTGGAACAACTTGGCCTATTACTTTATTACTTTACTAGTTCATGTACATATTATATTTAAAACTGCACTATGCAGTTCATAAGAGCACATTTTAGTAGTAGACAGTGACAGCCATAGCATAGTTGAGTATGTCATGTAACTGTACAGTAGATATAGTTACACAAAACTTTCGCTCATATTTTTGTCATAAAACTTGAGGTTGTCCAAAGATAATGCAATCCTCAGCTGATTCCAGAACAGAGGCTGTGCCTTTGGGTTTTTGGGCCAGGACAGGACAGACCTCCTGCACAGTCGTCTTCTCAGCTGCAGATACTTGAGCTTTGGAAACATGTCGTCCAACAGCACTAGTACAGCTGAGTCTATCTGTGAGGAACACAATCACACATGCTGTAGTCTACTTCACTCTGCACAGAATATAAATGACACAGACCAAATATTCTCACCTTTTCATCCAGTCTCTGCTG
>KN501825.1:18811-31367 GCA_000787155.1 Scartelaos histophorus | reverse complement strand
TCTGGGGAGTTTAGAATTACATTTAAAATGCAGGAAAATGAAGAGCTGCTCACTAAACCAAACACAAAAAACATATAAAGCAATTAATGCTATGGCCCCATTCTATGCTATTGTACCATGCCGTCCAAACAGGGCACTCCATTCTCAAAATCCATGGAGATATGATGCTTGGATTTCGCAAAGGGCTGTGGCAAAAATGCACCAAATGCAGCTGAGTCTGAGCCTTCAGTGGAAATACCCAAATACATCTTGAGGATAAATACAGTTATTTCATTGATATTAATATAATATCCATATGTAGATATATTTTACAAGATTGGTATAATGTTTTTTTTCTTATTTATTCTTATTTTAAAACAGATGCAGTATCAGTCTTGTTCACCACATAAGTGCACACTTCCAGTTTCTAGAGCTGTTTTCATGAAGTTTGAAAGTGTATTTTTACTGCACATATTTCCTGACCTTATCTGAATCTCGCAAATCAGGCTTTCTATCAGTAGCAAGTCTTCATTTCTTTTGTAATGAAATCCTAAGTAAAATGTCCATTTAAAAAGTGTACACTTACCATAGCTTCTGGAGTGGTTGAATAGGAAATGAGCAAAATCGCAATTCCTCTTTGCTCTTGGTGCTGTGAGTTAACTGGAATTGAAAATGTGTCAAATTATGCCTGTGTCATGTGACGTGTGAGGGACTGTCCCACTCTCGAGAAGACACTGGAGGAAATAAATATTTGATCCTTTTCTGATTTCGTAGGTTTGCCCACTGACAAAGAAATGAACAGTATCATTTTAATGGTAGGTTAATTTTAACATTGAGAGATAGAATATATAAAATAATAAGAAATCCCAGAAAATCACATCATAGATGATATATTAACTGATTTGCATTCCATTGTGTGAAATAAGTATTTGATTCCCTACCAGCCATTAAGAGCTGTGGCTCCTACAGAGCAGTTAGACACTCAGTAACTCATCCTGAATTATTCAGAGCAGTTAGACACTCAGTAACTCATCACCTGAATTATTCTCCCGTTTTAACTCGTCCCCTGTATAAAAGACCCCTGTCCACAGAATCAGTCAATCATTAAACTCCAAACTCAACAACATGGGAAAGACCAAAGAGCTGTCAAAGGACGTCAGGGACAAGATCATCCACCTGCACAAGGCTGGACTGGGCCACAAAACATCAGCATAAACAAGAAGCTGGGACGACTGTTGAGGCAATTGTTTGAAAATTTTAGAAATACAAAATGACCATCAGTCGATCTTGGTCTGGGGCTCCACATAGTGTTAATTTTTTTTTAGCTGATGTAGCATGCAGCTCTGAGCTGAATGATTTCAGCATAAATTTCTCATCATTTCTGTCAAATTTATTACACATCAACAAAGAATACATTGGAAGTATAATAGAGTATATAATAGAGTATTTTAAAAACAAAACAATGACTTAGGTCTAAAATTAACAAAATTAATAAATCTCAAACTAAAGAATTAATGATTGTTCAAGGATATATGTTACTGTACATTACTTGTTTATAAATATTACATTATTATGTTTGATTAAAACTGTGTATCTAATGATACATGTAAAATATACAGCAGAACTATGTCCTTTCTACAATACATAGGAAACAGCTGGTTTGATTCACTTCTAAATTGCAGTCACCTGAATCCAATATGCACAGAAGTGAAAGGCTATTGTAAATGTTATATTTATATAACACATGAAAATTATTTCCTCTTTCTTCCCTACGATATTTAATAAGTTCAGGAACCTTATCATGTGCTTTTATTGAACATTGCTTTATTGGAAGTTTGCACTGAGAAAAATCAATTGGAATATGTTTACAGCATAGGTTACAAGTGCTCAAATAGCATTATAAAAAGACTTTGGCATAGAATTAGAAAAAGCAAACTATGATTTAAACATCTTTGCTCCTTCTTAGTGAGAAATTGATTAAGTAAAATTAACCTTGCTTAAATAGATGCTGAATGAACCAAAGAGCAATGTTCATGAAGCCATCTGACTCCGCATCAACCTTTGAGAGAGAGTGATTATTTCCTGGATACCAGAGTAGACTGGGAAGAAAAACACAGACAAATATGAGTAAACATAAGAGCCACACTAATAACACAGAACAATATCCAGTCATGCATGAGGCGGGGCTTACCGAACAGGGACCTTCTTTGCCTTCAGAGCTCTGTAATACTCAATGCCCTGCTTGTTGGGGACGCGTTTGTCATCCTCCCCTATTGTAAGCAACACAGGTGTTTGTACCTGGAAAAAATATTATCAAATGTTATTTGCAAATCCATGATGTATAAAAAATGTTTAAGTATAAAACTAAAAAGAGGCACCTTTGGAACATGTATAATTGGTGATACGCTCAACATTCGTTCCAAAAGTGCAGGGTCAGGAAGGCTGTCAACGCTGTAGTCAGAGCCACACACAGAAATGCACCTGCAAAATTGAAAGGTCAACAAGTTTCAATTATCACGAGTCGAATTATTTGTAATCAAGGCTGGAAAACCCGCATAACATTTACCAGTCTGGTATGTCGGTGGAGCCGACCATTGATGTTATGTTAATGACAGGATTGCGTGCCACACATGCTTTATAGAAACCAGGATATTGGCCAATCAGGTGACAGGCCAGAAAACCCCCATGAGAACCACCTGATACGGCCACCTTTTCCGAATCAAAGTCAGTGCATTTTAGAAGACTTTCCACTGCAAACTGAAAGACCAAAAAACAACGTATGTAAATATATTATACAAAGCAAAGGGCCACTTTCATGGACTAGAATATGATCAAATTTACTTGAACATCTTTTACATCCTGTGTACCAACATTGCCAGGTAACGAGAGTATATTGTCTTGTCCAAAGCCAACAGACCCACGATAATTCACTGTAAAATACCAAGGAATACATTTAAAAAAAAAAAAAGAATTTTTGAAACATGTACATAATTTTTTATACTGAATAATAACATTACTCACCAAGTAAGGAAGCAAAGCCCATTCTGCACATCACAGCACAAGACAAAATCCAATCAGCAACAAAAACAGAGTGTGGTCCCCCTATACTTACATTTAAAAAATATATATAGTCATGAAAAGTCTTTGCAAAGTACAAGTTCACATTCACTTACCATGAGGAATTACAACCAAAGGAAGTTTCAAGCCTTCTTTAATTTCTTTAGGTTTAATTAATAAGGCTTCAAAATCAAGCCCGGCTAAAACAAAGACAAAACGTACATATTACACAGACACACACCTTACAACTACACCCTACTAAAGGTAGATTTGCATACTTACAATATTGGCTGTTGTCTTGCTCTGGAGGAGGGGTTAACGTCAAGATTTTCCAGTCAATATCTTCTAAAACATCACAGTCTTCCAGAGTCACCCAGGCCACTTTCTCCTGAGTTTCCCTGGCTGGAAGGAAGCCCACTTTCTAAACATGTTCACAAAATAAGTTCAGAATGTAAATGTAATATCTGTGTAGTCAAAACCAGAACAAACAATAACTGGCTATGTAATTCATCCTACCAGACGTGGAGGGTGATTTGGTGAAGAGCAACTGACCACCATCAAATCTCTAACTATGTTCAACAGATTCCAGTTTCCTGCATCTGAGTCTAGAAATTGGAAATAAGTATTTTTTGAAACACCGTATAAACCCAATACATTAAAATCACACTGAATTATCACAGATCTATTATTTCCGATTACATTATATTCAAATTTTACTCACTTGAAGTTAAAGAAGTGATGACACCAGTGTTTATGTCAACCATGAGTAAATCCTTAAAAAAGTTGACAAAATGAATGTATTTTAAGCAGCTATTTGATTGGGACAGTGCAAGCCACTACTAATGACAAATGACATACCTTACGACTTTTCTGGGGAGTTGCAACAATTATACGCTGGCTATCGGCAGACCAGCACTGAGGAGAGAGCTGAGAGACGTAGATTCCAGTGAAGCCATCTGTAAAACCAACATAAAAATTGTCATTATGTAAATTGCAAAAAGAATAACCAAAAAACAAAAACAAAAAAAAAACAACATACCTTCCCTTACTCTGTTCACTATATCCACAATCACAGATGTCTTTTTGGTATACCAGTCATACTAGAATCATGCAAGCAGAACACAAAACATTTGCTTTTTTGTAGAGTATGTATTTGCAGTACATGGCAGAGGTCACTTAAGCACTGAGAAATGTATGAGACTTCAACAATAATAATAATATTCCCAAAATTGTTATTGTCATTATGTGGAGAGAGAAAATGGTGTTTATTTACCATGCACAACTTGCTGCACTGCATATGTGGTCCATACACAGAGCATTCCAAGTATGCAATCCTGCAGTGGTCTGGACTGAGCCTGGGAGAGCACACTGCAGTGGAGTCTGAGGTTAACTGCTCTGAGGGAGACAATTAAACAGATTTAACAATGATTATATGATTATATGATTTAATTTCACAAAATGCTTGACTAGTAAGGGATGCCAGTGCTGCTAAGTACTGATGATACATTAATTGCATGATTTATTAAAACACAGAAAGCTGTCCAGTCAAGATAGAATATAATCAAATCCCTATGAGACACCGAATACGGCTGCCTTTCCAAATCAAGCACACCGTCTTGCAGCACATGACAAAAAATGTGGTACGAGTAGTTCTCGACATAACTTACCACATTTACCGCCAATGAGATCCACATAGAACAAAGAAGACCTAACAAAACACAGAAGTACACAGATTTTTAGACAACTCAAGCAAACCAGTATTTCATATGTATTACAATCGATGTGTACTAATCTAACCTCCTATTAGGGCAGTACGTAAGGCCTAGTCTGAATGGTTCATGCCACCAGCCCACAAAGACGACTCCTGTGTCATCTGGAGCCCAAAAGGCCTACGAAACAGTAACATTAGGAGATGTTAAACAACATGAATGTGCACAATAGAACTGAAGTATTGACCAACCTGCCCAGGAGAGATATCTTCAGGCACACCTTCCAAAATAGAAACATTGTCCCCTTCAATGTCCAAAACACAAAGCACGGGGCTGCTCTTGCTGACCAGTTGCTCACCCCAGTCCTCATAAAAGGCAAATTGCTCCCCCTACAGAACAGGCCGCAGGGAAGATTTTACAATGAAGCTGAAATGGACAATATTGTGCTTTAAAAAAAGACTCACTTTAACTGTATCTTTTTTCTCAAATTTCAGAGGTTCATCGTCATCCCCAATTGCAGACAACTCTGGTGCCTCAGTCTAAGATACAAAGAAATCATTACAAATTGCACGTAGAGGATGGAAAAGTGATTAATCAAGTTTGATGTCAACAGATTTCATATGGTGCTATGCTGAAAGTTGTGTGGTTTAACAAAATTACAAAACAATCGTAAAAATTACAACTCTGCAATTTAGACTCTGCCTTGTGAAAATCTTTTGCGAAGAAAACAAACCTGGAAAAAGGACTCAGTTTTGGGTCTTTTCTTTTCAGCCACATATAGAAGGTGAGTTTCTGAGTGAGACCAAACCAGACACCCGAACTGGTCTAAAAGAATAAATATCAGCTTTATTATCAAAACACAAAAAACTAATTTAATTGATTTAATCAAAATGACTAACTGTCTTCAAAGACTTTTCCGTGCTTTTTTAAGGCCGTGAGGTTGATACTTTTCATTTTGATATTTTTACTCCAGATCTGAAAAAGGCAAGTGAAAACATCCACTTATATAGCAGACAGACACAATATAGCAACAACTACTCATAACACAGACACAATACATCAGCTGACCTCCAAGTATTGTTTATCTTCCCCCTTGATGGTGCATTCCCTGACAACAGCTTTCATTTCCCCTGAAGGAGAATCTTTACTTAATACCCTAATAATAAAATGGAGAAGTCAATTACATAGTGTTTGATTTGTTATTGTAAAAACTTTGAATAAAAATGAGCACATCACTCACTCTCCTTTGATTTCAGAACAGTTTCCACAAGCACCAGAGAACACCACTGATGCATCATCGTGGAAAACTATGTACTGTCTGCAAAATTTGACATTCTCGTTTCTATCCAAATCACGCTGGCTCCATTCTGGGGAAACAAGAGACAGACTAGTTTCAGTTTCAATAGGGAACCACTGGAAGGCGATAAAACCTCAAGCTTGCAAACCTGTGTAAATGTTGCTGTATTTGCCTCCGTACTGGGAAGTGATGACTGGTCCCACATCAGCTCTGGTCAGGGAAGGGAAGAGGCTCAGCTCTCTGTACAGTCTGGAGATTTCTTCAGGATTGGTCATCACCTGGCAGTACAGAGCAGAATAATGCAAACTGCGGCTCAGTGGCGCAAACTGTCTCACGATAGATACAAGTCTGTTCATTGTTTTATAAGAAGGGCACTACGCATTCACAGTTAACAATCAAGAACACAATGTAAGACTGAAACTGAAAAAAATACATCGTAACACGAAACATAACACGAGATCATGCAACAGGAACTTCCTGTACAACTCGTTATAGACTAGCATTTCCACCCGTTGGCTTTACTTGTCTGGACATAGATCTATAATATACTCCAAGGTCGGAATTCATGCCAATAAAGTCATTGCATTACATAAGCGGGTGTATCAATGGTTTAATCTTAAATTGGGTTATAAATTCACAGTAACGTTGGTAAAAAAAAAACATAACGTTTACCTGAGCCGTCATGTCTACGTGATTCAGCCCTCAGCACAAAACATGAGACACAAAGGTGAATCCGGCCCAAGCTTCCGGTGTAAAAAATAAAGCAAAAATCGATTTGTTCAAACATCCATCCATCCATCCATTTTGTCCCGCTTAATCCGTCTGGGTCTCGGGGGCAGCTCTGCCCATTACTCTGTGCACCAGACCCAGACCCTATGAACCCCTCTGCAGGGGGTGAGACCACCACTTGTTCAAACAATTAAATATTAAACTAAATAACGCAAAATATCAAATAATGCACACGTTCTATGTTGCTGGTTGATCACTATTGTTTTTATTATTTTATTTTACAAGAGTTCAAATTCAACCGGAAATGGAATATGAAGGTTGCCTCCCCCGTTGGGCGGGGACCGTATAAAAGTGGACTAAGCGAGCATGACGTCATCATAGCGTTCAGCGCCGCTCAAGTGAGGCTCGCGATGCTAACGGCTACAGGAGCCAATCTGGAGCCAGGCTCTATGTTATGAATAGGATTTTTTTTGACAAAAAAAATAGCGGGAAAAATTCAGGATCATGTAGAACGGGTTAATAAGAACATTTTAAGACCAAGATGACGAGGCTCACTGCAGCAGGTACAGAGAGAAGAGCGACAAGATTCTAATGTAAGTTAATAGGAGTCAGGGTCAGAAGGAGCCGGAAGAGCCTCCTGGAGCACTTCCTGTTTGGACGCGGCGGCTAACGCGTTAGCTATGTCCATTCATATATACGGACTATGAGCTGGGCCGAGCTGGGCATGACAATAACCTACCCGGTAGTGTTCAGCACTTACGGGTATTATTTGGAATTTATTTTAATAAGAAATGAATGTGGCTACTGCAGTACGAGAAAAGAAATGAGGGAAAAGGTGGCAATGCTTTAATCAATTATTTATTTGATTTAAAGTCGTAGTAGTATAAATAAAACGAAAACATTCCAGTTTAGATAATGGCGTGTTTTAAGGCAGAGAGAAATTAATATCATTAACAATGAAGTACAGTACTAAACACTATTTTGTGAGAGATTACAACAATGGCATCTTCTTTGCACATTTCACCTAAAACCGGTTACACTATATAAATGACTTTCAATAAGATAAAAAGGTTAAGGTTGCACTTCTAGCACCTTTCATAATTGACAGTAGGGGGCGCCGTTGTCCATTTTACCAAATGTTTCTAAAGAGGCTGAGAGACTAGCACGGCTTCACAAGGTTCCTGGCCTTTCTGTGCGGAGTTTGCATGTTCTCCCTTTGTCTGGGTGTGTTTCCTCCAGGTACTCCTGTTTCCCCCATCAACATAAAACATCCATCATAGGTACAATCCTCCATTAAGGTCATCCTGACCAAGACTAGCAACAAGATCAGGTCCTCACTCCTGAGGAGATGCTCCAACAGAATTGAAGGATTTGTCCTCAAATGCAGAGGACAAATACCCCTATGGGGATAATAAAGTGTACCTTGGCTTGAGATCTGTGCTGTACACTTTGCAACTGTGGCAAAGACAATAAAAACATAAATAATATAATTTTAAAGACTTTGTTTCTTAATCTGCTTTTGTTTGGACGTATAGGTCTAGTGCAAAGTATCACTAAGTCAATTAAATATTTTCCATATTCAACAGGAGAACGATACAGTAGATAATTAAAAAAGATCTGAATGTATACCTTTATTTTCTACAGCTTATTGTACTTTATTAAAGAAAGAACTGGTTTTCATATTAGAATCATAGAAATTAAGTTAAGTGTACAGTAGCATGTACACAATATTCTCAGCAACATTTTACAGTATTAACTTAATAGATACTAGATATAAGTTATTCTGTTTCAGTTGTGCTCTTATTTTTGCATTTAATTTTCCATTTACTGTATATATAGCTACAAAGCATCTTTGAGGAATAGAAATAGCTGATTTTTAGGTAATAACAAAATTCAGAGGGGAAGTTCAGCATAAACTTGATCTGCTCAGCTTCCATCATTATTCAAAGCACTCCTACAGTATGTTTATTTAAAACAGTTTTTATTAATGCTACAGAGGTAGAAGCAGGCCAACTCCTTAACTAAACAGTTGAGATTTTCAGTTTTGTTCTTTTTGTTTCTCAGTTGAAATGATGTGCTACAAGTTGATTCAAGGGTGTAAAGGGTTTATCCAAGTTTTTAACTGTTAACTGCTGGATGACAGGACCAGGTCGGGCTCTTTGGCTCCCTCCTGCACACTTTTGTCTCCGCAGTTTCCTGATAGCTCTGGGAAGTGGAGGCTCCTGGTGGAGTGACTTGGGGATCCAGGAGTGGGACTCATGCCTGGCCTTTTGGGGGGAACTGGAGGTGGATGTGTGCGCTCCGAGCGTGGAGTGAGTGGTGAGCGAATGCCTGGAGATAATGGCCCTGATGAGGGAGACTTTGGACCAGTAGGGGAAGACAAGTTGCGGTAATCAGTACCAAAAGGAGAGCTGCTGATAGGGGCCAATTTGACCCCAGCCTGTTGGCTTGTGAAGCGGGACAGCACCTGTGTGACAGTGTTGCGAGCCAGTTGTTTGGCGGTGCTGTTCTCTGGTGGAGGGGGGGCAGAGGTGGTAGGGGACAGGTCTCGAGGAGATAGAGGCCCACTGCTGTGATGCTGCTGCTCCAGTTCTGCCTGAGTCTGGAACTTGTGCCTGGCAGCTTGGAAACGCTGATTGACTCCAGCCTGGTACGCGGACTGATGAAAGCCTGGGCTCCCAAGGCGCTTGGCCAGCACTGGGGAGGAGACGGGGGAGGAGGAGAGGGAGGAGGAGGCTGTGCTGGAGGGAGAACGGGGGTGGGAGAGAGGGTGAAGAGGTGACTGAGACAATGGTCCACTGCCGTTTTCCACTATCACATCGTTTTCGGGGCCTTTCCTCTCTTTTATGGACTCTGTCCCTTTGTTAGTGTGATGGCCGTTTGCCTTGGACTGGGCTGGTTTAGAGGTGCTGCTAACTTTTCCATCTGGTTCTGTCTGACCAGATGTGGACTCTGATGCGTTATTGGACAGTACATTTTCTTCCTTTACATCACACAAGTGTTGTACAGAAGCTAATCTCTCTGTGAGCTCATCTATCTGTCTCTCAAGCTCCTTACATCTCTCCTTTTCTTTATGGAGCAGAGATTTTAACTGCTCTCGCTCTGTATCAAACTCAGCCAAATGCCTCTCAGACTTGGCCTCTAATTGAGCTGAGTGTCTCCTCTCTTCCTCTAGAGTGTTCTGAAGCTTCTCCAGAGCACTGGTTTCCTCCTGCAGTCTGCTGTGGAGCTGGGAGGCCTTCTGGGCCTCCTCCTGTGCTTGGCTGCAGGCCCGCTGCAGCTCCAGACTCAAGGTGGAGGAAAGCTGCTGCTGTTGAGACAGGGACTCCTCCACCTGGCTCACCGTCTGAACCTGCTCCTTCTCCAAGCGCCGCACTGTGGCATGCTCCGCCTCCAACTAAACAAAGGAAACACAAAGGTAGTCAGAGGATCACTATCTATTTGACCACAAGGAGGCAGTCAAGGCAAAGGTTTACTAAATGTAAGAACAACAATGTATATTTTGATGGTTTACTGAAATTAAATGCAAGAATGCAAGACTTTTTAAAATCTCAATTTTTTTTTTAGATGTTATATATGTTATATAACAATCTGATACATTGCACTGAGAAACCCTAGGCGAGGATGCCATTTGTCGCTATGTGTGTTCAAAATATTGAGAAGAAAGATTGGGGGTGACTGGGGAACACTGAGAAAGCCTCTCTTGCATAATGTCCGTGTGCAGCTTTAACAGTGCCTCATGTTGAGTTCCGTGAGTGTGTCTGCACAGTGACCCTGTATTAGTCATGGCCATCCTTTATCTCACATTTCCTGAGGCCATAACAGCCTAAAGCTGCAGAACAACCAAACAATGGCTCCATCCTCCTCGGTTTCCTCCAGACCAGCTCCACACGGACAGAGCCACAGACACCCTCCAGTGCCTGTACTTTCCCAGGCCCAGCCCTCTCCTCCCTGCTGAGTCATACAATGCACTTCTACTCAGACTAAGCAATACAAGATCAAATAAGGTAAATGATCTGCTAGTGCCTCAACTTGAAACTGGTTATTTTATTGTGCAACACAGTGTACTAAAGTAATAATATGTACAAACAGCCACTAGTTGAAATTTATAGTAGAACTTTGTATGTAAACAGTCACTAGTGCCAAAAGTGTATAAAATAGTTTCTCTGATACCTGTTGAAGAAGTTTGTCCCTTTCCATTTGGAGAATACACAAGACATCTTCACTTCTGGCAGATTCTTGAGTCCTGCGCCGTTTCTCCTCCTCCAAATCAGCTATCATCTGTCAGTCACAGGGTATAATACATCACATTACATTAAGTATGAGACAAACTGCATGTCGTTGCATGTTACTGTTGCTAAAGTGTCAATATGAAGTTGTAGCCTGTTGAGTCGCATAGGCTTTTATTAAATTAACTGGATTAGACAAGGAAATGCGTGGCCTCTCTTTGCAAAGTCTAAGCCTTGGGTGTGTCTGTCTGTATAAATTCATACCTCTAGCTAACTTGCAGTCACTTAAATAGCAGTCTGGCTTTTGATCAGATACCATCTTCAAGTTACTAAAACATGAAAGTATGACTGGCATGTGTTTAAAAGTAATGGGTTAATACAAAGAAAACTGCATTGTTTGTTCACACATGTTCACACATCAAAACTGGGACTAAATTGGCCCAAAATCAAGACCTAAACCTGGGCTAGATCTTGCCTGGAGAGGAAGCACCCTACTTTCTGTTTGAATTAAAAGGGGTCTGGAACAAGACTAACAGCATGTCCAATTTTCAGTCACTAATGTAAAGCATGTGTCTCTTCTTTTGAATATTGTTGTTACATTCAGAACGAACGTTTATCTTACCTCATTCTCACATTTACAGAGTTAAGTGCTTAGCTCACTGATTCCACTGAGATCTGGGTTGTCTCAAAGTCCCATGTTATTTTTCCTTCTTTTTTTCTTGTAAGCTGCCATGTTTAGTTTGACACAATGGGCCATGTCTTTTTTCTGATTGGTTAATCCTCCTGTCAGTCATCAGTCATCAGAAATTAGGGAGACATGATGTGGTTTTAGAACATAAGTCTTTGTAAAGTAATGTAAAAGCATGTGGTCATAGCTGGCAAAACTAAGACTAAACTGGGTTCAAACCAGGACCAAACCAGGACAAAACCAGGTCTAAACCAGGAGAAGTGAAGACACCCATCAACAAGTGCAAACCAAGACTAAACAAAGTAAACCAAACAAAACGGCGAGATCTACTTTAAACACTTTTCTGTTGGACTTTACCCTTTTATGTCTTCTTTCTGTGGCAGCCAGTTGCCCCATCATCCTCTCCTGCATCCTTTTGCAGTGAGCCATAACCAGCTTGAGTACAGCCAGAGGGTTTGGGCCCACTGCTCGTCCCGTTAGGCTGCTGTTGTTCTGGGCCAGTGCATTCTGGCGCTCCTCTGCTTCACTGTCCCTCTGCAAGGCCAGGAACGGATCACTGAGGTCATATTGTCCATAACGCTCCTGGACGAAGGCATCTCTGTGCTGAGCCTAAAGAGAAAGGAAATACACTATAACACATTTTGCATTTGGTATTTGCATTTATCTTATTCCTATTAGGAGAAGCAGGTGGCATATTTTTCAACTTCTCATTGCATGGGATGGATACATTACTGAAAAAGTATGATTTAATTATGTGACAATTTAATGGACAAAAGTTTGATTCACTAAAGAGGAATAAAAGTTACCAATTTACTTACACCAATGAGCAAGCCAGTCTCAAACTACTAAATGTGAATCTTCTTTCCCT
>KN501825.1:0-16364 GCA_000787155.1 Scartelaos histophorus | reverse complement strand
TTTCCTGGGGTTGGGGTTAAATTGATGCATTCATGCAGAATTAGTTTGCTCCACTGCTGCTCAACCAACACACAAAGGGGCAGCAGGACTAGGCATGTCAAATATCAAAAAACTTAATTTTCTTCCTTCTCCTAAAATTAGGGGGATGTACCACTGACCTTGCAAGACCTCTCATCAGAAAGTATAAAGTTATTCTACTCATCAGTACATGGTAGATATACCTATAGGTTTAGTAACATCAATCAATATGCTATTTATAAAATGAAAGGTATGGTTCTGGTTTAGAAGAATCAGATAAACCATTCTTAAAATTCAAAAGGCCAATATATGCCCACTATGCAATGATGTTGTCACAAATAACACATTAAAACAAGTCCAAAATGGTACATAATGGCCATTTCAGTAATGCATATTTGAGAGTAATCTGGACATTTTGGCACTGTACAACAAGGGGGACAAAGGACTTACAGTCAAATTCTAGCGAGGGAAGCAAATTACATAGTTTTGCCAGTTTGTAATGCCATACCAAACAGCAACATGTTGTACAACCTTATCAGAGCAGCCCACTCTAGCCCTTTGTGCCCCATTGTCCAGAAACAGGAAAACACATTAAGCTGCAAAAATAGACATTACGGGACAAGCGGAAATGATATCATCTACTAAGCATAATACGAGCTAATCAGAGCAACAGCTAGTTATAGCTATTTTCATCAGATTCATATAGTTCATGTTTTAATTTATAATGGGTGCAACAAAAATAAAAACAACAATATTAAAATTACTTAAGACATTACTTAAGGTCTCTATTCATTGGATATATGCCTGACAGAGTAAGAATAACAACATCATTCACTTCCTTGTTAAAAGACAATGATCGACTTTTTGATACTGCCACTCCTGCACGACCTGTTTTCTGAAGTCATGCTTGAGAGAATGTTCCCACTGTGAGACGCTGATTATCTGAGTAACTAAGTAATAAAAATGTAAACACAATCAGCCCTCTGCACTGACATGTCTCACCAGTGACAGATCAGAAACCAAGTTCCTCACTGATAGGGAAATTAAAATGATCATTGTGACCAAACCTATTCAAATACCATTGTGCGTAAAGGGCAGACGGGATAAGCATCTTGCCATTTAGCTAAAAGGTTTTAGGTTTGATTCTGTGCATGTTTTATTTCTCCCTGTCCAAAGACATGCATGGCAACATTGATAACACACATATAATTGTTGCCTAAAGGAACAATATCAATAAAATGTGCAAATGTACAACTATGTACACTATTGAAGCTATCATTGCACTTGCCTGTGCTGCAGGCATTAACACTTAATTGTGTTACAAAAGCTAAGGGTTAAATGAAATATTCATAGACTAATTCAAAATGATTTGGCAATAAGTTGTATGCAAACACTACAAACACTGATTGTTGTTCTCAAAATAAATTCAATATCATTAAAGTATTTATCTATCTAATGTTACAAATAAAACTCTAATAAGATGTAATATTGGCAGATAGAAGATCTAAAAGAAGGCAGACATTTCCCACAGGGCCCATGTTGTGATCATCTTTTCTTATCTATAGAGAGATAATATAAATAACTATTCATTTTGCAAAAACTATTTTTAATCTGGAACTGTAACTTTCTACACTCTCTTGGAACCCAGGTATAAGTAGTACTATATTTTTATACAGCTAGGAAATATTTTAAGAATGCCCAACCCTAGCAGGCAAATTGATAGCAAATCAGGTGACCTAGCACAGTGCCTAGCACAGTGCCTAGCACATGCCTGATTCTGAAGCCCAGACGGTCTAGTAAGAACAGTTTTTATAAGGTCCCAGTGGGCACAGGGGAAGTGAGCGATTGGGGCCTACAGCTCAGTACATCCTCTCAATAATAAACACAGCAGCCTAAGTGTCCCCCCTGAGAGCACTGTGAGTGTGTGGAGGCGAGATAGGGCCTGGACTGTGGTCAGTGGTCCAACATCAAAGACCCCCCATAATGTAAATGTGTGTGTGAGGGAGGAAATAGTCACAGGATCAAGGGGAGACTCAAGGGCAAATTCATATTTACATTTTTTAACAATGTTGTACATTTTTACTATGAGTTATTTTAACAACAAATCTGACATATCAAGAGTTGTATGCCCTAGCCTCCTTTATACTTAGATTGTGGTATATTCTATGGCATTAACATTTGTTTTAAACTGACATATCTGGAGACATGACCCGTAGGAGTTGTTGAAATGCTCTTATCTGGTTCCCCATTGTAATAACAGGCAGTGGAAACCCTCCCTTTACCATTGTCTTAAAAGAACAGATTGTATTGTGTACACAGCCACTCCTTTTCACCTGAGACACTTTGGAGGGTTTCCCATTCAAAAGGATTTTGAGTCTAACCATGCCACAATGAACAAACTACTCCCCATATAGATTAAGCCAAGCATAATTATAAATTATTACATCTAAGTTCATACTCCAAGAGAAGAGGAAGACCATAATTAGCTAATGCTATGCTAGTAAATTAGAGACACAAAGCAGGTAATGTAAGTATCCTGATCTACCTGAGGAGAGGTGAGGACCACAGCAGGGCCTTTAACAAGAACTACAGAGCTTTACAACATTGCAGAACACTAGTTTACTTTCTACTACTGCTTCTATTATTTTACTTAAGCAAGTTGTTGTGCACTGAATTAAACTCGGCCCATAAAGTAAGTATAAAAAAATCCCCAAGTAAGATTCATTTTGGGCTGCAAGCAACTTATGACAAAGTATAATTACAGTAAATACAATATAGTGGTTGCTTATCTCACCCGTAGTGCATGGATGACCACATCTTGGGCCTCCAGCTCTCCCTCCAGGATACTGAGCAGAGTCAGCAGCTCAGCCCTGCTCAGAGCCTCCACGTTCATCTTCTCCTAGACACAGAGAACATGATTATACAGGTGCACACTGGGAGACTTTAGCAAATACAAAAGATGCAATTTGAAACCAAGTCCTATCAGGATCAAGATCTTGACTCAGGTGCTCCTGGTGAATTCCAGTTTTATGACTAGTAAAAAGAAACCTTCCATATGTTTAAGCAGTGCGGGCACAGGTAGGATAAAGCTGCAGACTTTAAAGTGGAGTATGCAGGCTTAACTCATGGTTTTGGCCAGTGTAAAAAAGGCCAAAGCCATAATTATCTGGTCTCGAGACTATATATGTGTTTTCTCAATTACTCTAACCCATTTTATGAAACTTGGACATGGTGGACAAATTCAAACATTTGTCAACATTTCTGTACTCACACAACTGAAGTAAAAAAGTGAAGAAAAGAGAATCAGAATCTCCAAAAATGTGTTAATACTATAAACATAAGGGTAAGAACGAGCCAGACCACAGCTCACAGCTGAGGATTTAAAATGACTGATGTCAGGGTTTTGGTGGTAACATTATTAAATATTTTCCATATTTGTTTTTGCGCATATCACAGTGTCAAGTGTGAATACGACACAGTCATACTGTCCTAACTCTTTAGATAGTTTTGTAAGCTTTTCTGATCAAGTGTAATGTTTGGACTTGGAGAATGAGCTCATAAAATATATCATTTCCCTTTGTGTTTATGGCCAACACAATACAACTTCCTAGTAGAGAAAAAAAAATCCTTTGTCATAAACATTGTTAACATTGTTTTATAAAGAGTATTTATATTTAGTAAATGTAATAACAAGGGTAATTGACATTATCATCAACATAACTACTAAAAATGTATGGAAGCACATTTTTGATTTCACCAGTCAGTGTAATCAGTGAACACTGCCCCACAAAGACAAAGAAAAACATGATTTGAAGATACTGTTCTGTGTTCATTTTGTCCAAGGCAAAACACTGCCCCAGTGGTTGCTCAGGAACAGATCCACCTGCCTCAACACCCTTTGTTTAAAACCAAGGCAATAGTCGTTATATTCCTATTTAGAATAATACCTAACCATCAAAAATGCACTTAGTTGGCTACTAACTATATTGACTGCCATTTGAAAATTACAAAATCAATATTGCATCAATCATGAAAGAAAGAGGCGCATAAGTAAAAAATCAACTTAGTATCACGTCTCTCAGAATAGTCTTGACATTTTACAATGATTACAAGATCTCAGAATACACTAAAAAAACACAACTTGGATATGGATGAGTAACTTGACGGGAAAATGGCAAAGCTAAACCCAAATATTGCACGAGGCAAGTAAGATTATAGATACTTTGACAAACAATACAAAATTAAATAAAATATTTAAAATAAGCTTACCTTCATGCGCTCTTTTCGTTGCGCATATATTTAAAAATAATCTTCCAGAGTGAGAAATTCGTGTACAAAAAACATGAATCAAAGCAATCCACTGTCAGGGGCGCTCCTACTCCACAGCGAGTGTGAACAACAGGCATTCAACAACCAAACCACCGAACCAATCAGAGCATCGTAGGACCTCAATCTAACCAATCAGAATTAGAGTAGAGGTGAGGGGCGGGCCGAGGGCGTGTCCTCGTGGGTGGGATAAGCCTCTTTGTTTCGGACGTCCAGAGGCTCAGGTTCAGTTCCCGATGAGCGCGCTGTTACCTACAGTTATAACGCCCGATAATCATTCATAATAAGAACTAAAGTAGATTTATATAATATTAGACAGAAAAGGCAGAAATGTTGTAGTAGAGTCATACAACCATCCAGCGTTTACACTTTTCAAGGTAATGACAACAGCGCCATCTTCTGGCTTACATGAGAATCAAATGAAGGCCATAGGAAATGGTCACGTGATATTTTATGGATTTGTCATGGATGAAGAGATTTGTTAAGTTTAGGTAGGACTGCTGGATTGTGGAAATAAAGTTGTAATCACGATTATTTAAATGATAATTGCAGTCACAATTTTAAACGATTATTTAAGAGACAAAAAGCTGCGCATCATCGCCCCAAAGTTCTGAAATGAATTGGCTGACATGGTGCGTCACAGAAACAGAAGGTTACAGCGTTGCTTTACCAACAGGAAGCAGCTTTTCGACGTCATTCTTTTCATTTTTATTCAACAAACAAGCGCCACTTGATTTTAATTTGCTTTATTTGTTCTGTATTGTTCTTAACTGATTTAACCTCCTTCATTTATTCTTCATTAAACCAGGAAAAAATAATTCAAGAGCGTCTTAGCCTTGAGGCAGAAACATTGTTATATTGTTAAAAGCGCAGATCCATTTATTATGGTCATGAGCATTATTTTCCGCTAGAGGGCAGTGTAATCTTTTTGTTTTTTTACCAAGTCCATGCACTCTTATCACTTGCCAGACTGTATTGATTATTTTGTAACTATACATCCACTTGCAATTACATTTTAGACAGACTTGGATTAGGTCAGATTTTATGGTGCACAAATATATTATACAGGATAGTTTTAGTTGTTATTATTACATTTATTCAATTAGTGCTGGTCATTTGATTGTCTTACCTGGAGAACAACCTCTACAGCAGTGCCTCTGATAACTAAATGACCACAAAAGTAGGTTCATTCTGGGACATAGGGTCGTCTCGGGACACCTGATGTCCAATGGGCAGGTGCACGGTGTCTGTACAGCCCCAACGCCAAACCTCTGGGAGCTCACATAACATTGCTCCTGTCCCTGCTGCAAAGTCACACACGTCACTGCACAGAATGGACGTGCTTTCTGCTATTTCTGTTTGAGGTATGGAGCAAACAAGTTACAGAGGATGCTGCAAAATGGGTTAGGATAAAGAGATAATTGGATGCATATTTTAGCAAAATTATGTGCTCCAGTGTTTCCAGTAGACAAAAGTTGACACCGACGCATTCAAAGTTTTGTGAGAGGAAAACCACACTTATTGCAGCTCAAGATGAATTAGAACTTGATTTGTGAGATTCTGAACCTGAGAAAAGAAATACTAAAAGTTGCTCCATTATTTCCAACTTCTTGACCACTTATAGTTTACATGTCAACTGTTTTATCTTTTCCAATATTTAAATGGTCTCCATGATGTTATTGCTTTGCCTTGAATGTTACACGGTATCCATGGAGACAAGGTGACACCACAAGGTCAAGTTGCAGGTCAGAGTTTTTTCTTTCTCTTTTTCTCAAATAATAAAACCTGAACATGAATAAATAAGATAGATCATTTTAATGCCATACTGAGGCCAAGTAATGACATCTCCATGGGAACAAGCAGATGACAAAACCCCCACCATTAAAGTTACACAGTGTTATTCAGCTGTCTTTGGTGTTAATTAAAGATAGTCTGATTTTTGTTCTCTTTTTTGCAGTAAATGTACCTGTAAATGAACAAATGCAAGACGAATCAGTTTAATGGCAAACTGAGACCAAGTAATGACATCTCCATGGGGACAAGCAGATGACTGAACCTCACCAGCAAAGTTACACAGTGTTACTTCCGTTTGTTATATTCAACTGTCCCTGGGTGTTAATTAAATGATAGCGTGTCACTGTCGTTTGAACATATATGAAAGTACTGAAACTCGACTTAAAGCCTCATCACAAAGAGAGTCTCAAAGAAGCAGCATTACTTCTCTTATGTTTTGTCTTAAAGTGCTGATTCTCCTCTGTCTGCTCGCGTCACACTGGGCTGCCACTTTCACAGTTTCTCAGCAGTACACAGCCAGTTGTTAGCGAGTTGAAATCCCAGCTCAGAGAAGTGCCAAACCAATAGTCGAAACAGCCAAAGGGCACTGAGCCTGCAAGTCTGGACAACTTTTTACTTTCCATTTGTGAATGTTAAGTTTTTCAAAGTGGCATTTCCTTTCCAGTAATTGGGAGGTTTGGTGGTATTATTCCTATTAGCCAAATTAAAATGATAATAGTTGCAATAGATATCTTAACAGACATAATTTCACTAAAGATTTCCTTTGTCCTTGCCAGGCTTGCAGGGGTCACACTTGCCTCTTTCAGAGCCGTAATTAAACTTCAATTGGTGCAAAATTTAAGCTGGACGCCCTTCCTGATGCAACAGACTGATGCCAGTGGTCTCTGTGAAGGTGTTACTAATGTTTAGTTTGGTAAGTTTCAATTGTTTATCAGTCACAGTGCCCTATTGCACAACTTCAAGGATATTAAGTGCATTTGAATAAGCCTTAAACCACTATTATTGTACGTGATTGAATGAGGTCATTTTACATGATTAATTATACACTAAACATATAGTTCCACAGAATTCTTCGCTGTGCCCTTTTTAAGGTCATGTTGAGATTTTTTCACAGCCAAATTACTGCATGATACTGAAGGCATTACTGAGCTTGAAAGTGACTTGATGTTAACTTTTCTCATATTTTATATTTGAATATTTTATGGATATAATTTATCCGGTGGTGATTCTGTTTGATCCCATGTTGGGAAACTCAGCTGAACCGTTCTTCACACCAGGAAGGAATTGTTTATCTGAAACCCATGAATTGCGCACACAATTATGCACACACAATTATGCACACGTTATGTACATTTTTAAAGCCAATTGGATTTGACGTCATGATCTTGCATATTGCTTTCTTATCAATTCAGAATTCACATTGTAGCTACATAAATGCATTCACTCTCTGCTCGATGTCTTACAGCTTATTGTATTCCATAGCTCTATCTATTTGTGTGCCTGTCTTTCTGCTCCTGCTTGACTGCCAGTACTCTTCTCTGTACTCACTGAATAGGACTAGGGCTTATTAAGATGTATAGTGTGACACAGCTGTTATCAGTTTAAAGCCTCCAGCCGTGCAGCTGACATTGATCCTAGTTTGGGATTTCATCTGCCAAACACACAAGCCACAAATGCACATAAGCTGAAGCCGGTGCTATCAGAATGTGCAGACGTCACAGGGAGTCTTTGTACTGTAGTCTCTGTGTGAAATATGTGCTGCAGAGGAGCTTGTGTTGACTGTTTATCCTCTAAAGGACAGAGCAAAGGGCTCCCATACTCAATGTATACATTATTGGATTTGGTCCCTGATGCAACATACTCTGTTCTGTTGTGCACCTTCTGCAGCCTCTTTCATCTTTACATTGCTTTTTAGACCAGTATATAACACAAGCATTGTTACAACAAATGTGTGAAGAGGTTTAAAAAAGGAAGAAGATGGTTAGCAAACTGGTCACTCACATCAAGTGGTCCTGGTTTGAATGCAAGGTCAAAGACTTTTCTTGGAGGATGATTCATTACATTATTTGTCTCCGTAGGTAGATAGGCCTTGACAGGTTTGTCAGTCAGGTTTGTTCTGCAGGAATAACATCCCCTGTAAAAATCCTACAATCTATGCTGCTTTAAATTCTAGGTAGTTTTCTGCTGCTTGCTGTGCTATTTCTCAGTCCTCTCGGTTATATTTTTTCTTTTGCTTTAAATCTTGTTTCATTGTTTGTTTGTTTTTTACACAGACAGTTTTTTTTCTAGTTTTTACTTTGATTACTTGCTTGTAACACATAACTTTGTCACTGTACTAATAGAATTAATTAAAGGGAAGCTCCAGTTGTTGTTGTTGTGTAGTACAGTTAATCAATAAAATTGTCAGTGCTGGGGATGTAGCCGGCTGGACTTGAACTGTCTTTACAATAGTACTTACAGTCCAGAGAAAAAACAACAAATAAACAAAGATATTTATTGAGAGAGAAAGAAATGTGGAGAAAAGTGTGCAGGCCACAGTGGTTCATACTTGGTCCTGTATCCCACATATAATCCCACAGTATACTCCAACACCCATGGGCTTCACATACACAGGCCGTGCATTGAACCCCCGTGACGAATGCCCAGGGGAAGTGTGGATGAATCATTTTTCAGGCCGTGGCCGTCAGAGCTGTGACAGACTCACAGTGCTCATGGATCACACAGTCTCTCACACTGACCTACCATCCATCACTCACAACAGCCCACTGTGCAAACGTGAGCACAGCTGATTTCAAGTGTTTTACTCATAGGCTGATCCTCATTTTCAATTCAGTTTAAAAAAAAAAAATCCCCAAATTTAAAGGTGCATTGTGCATCTTTTTTGGGGAGAGTCTGTCAAATGTTTTTCTCCTTGCAAATGTGTATTTTTGAGCAGTAAAATCACTTGTATTTTAATGTAAGCTGTTTAATGTCATTCTTTGGAACATTCCAGGCAGAGCAATGACATATCCATAGAAACAAGTAGGTGATGGACCCCCAACCACAAAGTTGCAGAGTGCACTTTTAAACATTACAGACTTTTAATATAATATAATATCCAAACCACATGATTTTACTGACAGCAGAGAACTGGCTCTGGACCTTGCATTTAAGCCCCAAGATGACCATAGACTTTGAAAGTACTGAATCTAAATTAAAATGTGATTAATTGCTCAGCTCCTAATTTAAACGCAATCCTTGGAGAAGGTTATAAGAAGTCATTTTGCACATTGGCTCCTGCTACTATAGTGATATTCTTACTATTTAAACAAAAATAGGTAGTTTTAGAAAAGGGAGACATCTGTGAGTGAATCTGCACCTACCGCTTGTGATTGGTGTAAACTACTGATGGTAATGTGACGATATATTTCTGAATAAAGGAATTTACTAACTAGCAAGTAATTCCACATAAACCTTAAAGTCAATTGAGGTCCTACATTATGGAATATTTACTCTTGTGAGCTTTATATTATGTGCAATGTTGTCCTCCTCAAAACATATATAGGAAAATTAACATAACTGGAGGTGTATGAAGTTTAAAAACACAGTGGAGCCCTACCTGTGTTACTGCACAACATTACAACTCCAGTCATGTTTTTGATGGGGAAACGTTCTAATATAGCTCAGAAAATACAGTAAAATGGAGCTGTTAAGTGATTAAACATATATTTATTTATTTTAGCATATTTTTTGGCTTTATTGGACAGGACAGCTGGAGTGTGAAATGGAGAGAGAAGGTAGTTGGCAAATAGTCCTGGCCAGGAGGGTAACCCAAAATGCCAAGGTGGTAACCATGTGCAACGCCTTAAACCACTACCCTACCATAGAGCGATTACACATACTGCATTTTAAGATTTCTTACCTGGTTTTGAGGCATTTTCAGAACTGACTTCCCCTTTAGGAGTAAGGTGGGTGAGTATGAATTTCTCCTGACTGTATTTATTCACATGGATTGCCTCGGTGGTGTCAGTAGTTTTCTGGTTTATCCCCATCACAAATCCTGGGTGGTTGACTGCAGTGACAGTAGCAGATGTCAGTGTGCCTGTGTGTATATATGTCAGATATATAACTCAATATGTGTGAGTTATTTATGCCTCTCCTCTGACTCTGCTGTGGCTCGAGTGAGAACAGCCCAAAGCTGTGACAGGCAGCATCACATCCTCACATCAATAATTAAGAGCCACAGTGATACAGACGCAAACACACAATGACTGAATGAAAATATTGCTGTCACTGTCTATTCTTTAAGATAATATCCCAGAACTGATCAAAACTTGCATATATGGGAATATTTTATGTTTAGGCCCACTGTACCTGTACCTGCAGTCTAAACCTATTCTTCCCTTTCTTAACATATTTCTAGCATCCCAGTTTTTCACAGTGATGATTTTCTAAAAGATTTTTTCAACTTTTGGAGGCCAGAGCAGAGTTTTGCAGTTGCACCCCTGCTAACAACATAGCTAACAGCGTTACTTTCTGGTTTGTGAATGATAAAAATGCTTTAAAATTAGATTTAGACACAAACCAGTCTTATTTTGTGTCATGGGTTCTTATTGAAGAAAAACAAATGATGTGGTATAGTCAAAAATATTGTTGGTGATTTTATTCCCAGAAGTGCACAATAAAATAAAATAAAATAAACAATAAAGAATAGATGTATTTACAGCTTGTAGCAGCTGCAAAAACTGTTGTTGTGTCCTTAGGCAAGGCACTTCACTCACATTGCCTAGTATGAAAGCACTGGCTGACGGGACTAGTCTGACACCAGTGTTGGAAAAGTTACTTTTAAAAAATAGTGTGCTCATTACTCGTTTCTTTAAAAGTAATCCATTACTTTACTTAGCTACCCTCTATGGAAAGTAACTTTTTACTTTGGTAACCTTTTGGTGGTAAACTCCATCTAAGGCAAATACTGGCATAAGAATGAGAGTTCACAAGTAGAGTTCAAGTGGATGTGAAACAGTTAAGAGGTAAACGGGCGGGGTCCACACAGTCCACCCAGGGGGTTCCACTCTGCAGACAAGGGATGGCCACTGGGTGCGGGAGGATTCCCTTGAGGGACCCCGGGTGTGACTGGCTCTCACCGAGCACACTTCCTCTGAGGCGGTAGCAGTACATTTTGAACTCTGCTTAAATAACTTATTCTGGGTGTAACTTTTGGCTATTAGAGCTAGTAGTACTAGTCACCCTTTTGTTTGGGTGTTTCAGTTGCATCACTCCTGGACCTCATGCACCCAGCACAGCACTGTCCTACCCATGTGCTGATATGAGAGCTAATTGCTTGGTCTCTAGGTTGAAACGACACCGTATACAAAGTATATGTCAGAAGCATACAAAGGTGGTGCCACATAGACAGTGCAGTCCCATAGAATTACATCAGAGCCTTGTTCTTGGCAGGAGGAAGACCATAAGTGTTGCTTGGTTTAACTTCTGTATTGCAACAGGCAAGACCGGTACATATAACCAAGCAACAATGGGCCTCATTCATGAAACGTTCTTACAAACACATTTGTACTTAAGGCCTTCTTACAAATATTTTTGGTTTTCACAAAATATTTTCGTATCTTAAAATGTTCCTCTGGAAGAATAAATCATAAGAACAGTCAGGAGCACCCATAAGAACACAAATTCTACTGTTTCAGAATATTATAACTCTGATAATGCAACAAAAAATTCTAATTCCTCTATGATTGTAAGGGATATATTTTCGTAAATTATTTCCTATAAACATATTATTATGTGATCCAATAACATTTATGAGATTTTTATTAGAGCATTTAGTCTATAGGAGGTGGAAGTCGACACAGACGCTCTGCGTTGGGGGTTCAAGGCAATGCAGACAGTTTGACGCATGCCCATAAATTGGCCAAATGGCCTTTAGGCACAACTGTCACTTTAGAAGAAATTTGTGATCTTAAGAACTCTGTGTGAATCTGGCTCAGAGTTCTCTCAGCATCTTCTTAAAGTGGAAGTTACAAACAATTTTAAAGAAAAGATTCATGAATGAAGCCCAGTATCTCCTGTGATTTCCAAATAAAACAGACATTTACAAAAAAGAAAATTATATAGTTATATAGTTATTATGTTTAAACCAAGGATTTCCTTGCTTCTCTATTCTCAGTATGACCAAATCTATTTCCTCAAAGGAGCCTCGCAAAAGCTTTTAGTAGGAAAAAAAGTGCGTCACAAAAGAAGGGGTCCTGCTGCGATGGTAGGTCATGCTCTGAGAGGGATGTAGTGAGCGCAGCCTTTGTGAGACCTGTGCTCTCCACCCAACACTCTGTGTCTACAGCCTTTTCACCTTCAGCTGCTTTATACTGCACACAGATGGCTAAAGGCCTGAATCAAAACTCATACAATAAAACTACTCAATGCTTTCTTGAAACTACAAATGCACTGATGAAACTTTGATATTTGCGCTACTGATTCATTCACCTTGGCCAGCAGTAATTGAAGGTAATTACTGTTGTCCAAGGTAATAAGTATTTGACACAAACTCATTTATACACACGGGCCAATTTCCATACATGATAATTACAAAGTTTCACTGTTTCCTGAGCAGGAACAGCATAAAAACATAATAATATCAACTGGGGTTGCATCAGTTATCTCAGTTCTGATACAGATTTTGATACTAAAGCTTTAACAGTCTGTCATTACCCAATATCACCCGATACAAGTACAGAGACTGAAAACAGCATTTATTTCTAGCATCAGCTCGGATATCTGATACCAGTGCATCCCTAGTATTAATACTAAATAAAATCACAAAAAATAGGTTAGAATTGGACACATTAGTTAAGAGCATTAATAACAGGGCTGTAAGATTCATCACAATCTAATACTAAATAGTCATTTGAAAGGACATAATTAGCAAATTGCAAACGCTACAATATTTGACTTATCATATTTTCCTCCCCAAACTCTGTATGTAACTGCGAACCCTGTTTAGATCTGTACAAACTTGTGGCTCCTAGGAGCGCCCATGTGCATCAGTTTGTCATATATTTTATATATATTCTTGTCTTTTCGTCAATTCTTTTGGATGTATGTGAACAGAATCCTATCACTAAAACATAAATTACAAATCTAATCACACTCAAAATGCTTGTCAAAAAAAGTCATAATTAGATATTTTGAACTCAAGTTTAAAAAGTCACTGTGCCGTAATTGCTTAATGGTTTACAGGGCCGACTTGTAAATGAGATTCACCTGTATAAATAATGAATGAATATTAAGCAAAATACATTCTCAAATTATAACAGCCCATAATGAACATGGTATAAATCACCCGAGCACCGGCTCTGTCACTCCCTAATCTGAACATGGCGTGTGATGTCCACAGTTGCCTCTTCATTTCCTCTATTTGAGAGCAGACAGAGCAGATAACACCACCCCCAGTGACCCCACTCAACATATAACAGCCAATCAGCACCCACAGTGCCCCCTGTCTGATGCACTGATCACCTGCCTCTAACATGACATGGGCTTTAAATTCCTGTTTATTGGCACAATTTTGAGTATTTTCGGCTGTTCAAAAGATACAATATTTTGTTTAATATTGTTAAATCTATTGCAGTGGTGCAAATTATTCATCACTATGACCACAAAGTAAAGTTAGAGATGCTCTGACCCACTCTACAGTTGATTTACTTATGAATTATTTTTAGCTGTGTTTTCTGTATTAGAATTTCAAAACAAGGTCATGTTGTCACAAATTTCAAACTCAGTTTTGATACTAAGTTGAAGGCTCAGTACTTGAAAAGAATTTTAATACCACAATCATGAAAATAATGTTATTTTCAACATAAAATGTTCATACTGTCAATATTATTTCCACATGGTCTTTTATTAGTTCTCATATAAATCAAATGAAAAGGCTCATTGTGATCAATTTATGCTTATAGATATTGAAAATTTGTTTTTGCTACTAGTTTTGCAACTAGTTTTATTTTATTGATTAGTATCCGAGTATTGCTATTATAAGTATACTTCACCAGCCGAAAGCCTAGACTAATTCATAGCACATCTCATCTCATTCTTTCTTTATATATTTAAATAGAACTGTCGCTTTTATTGCCCTTTAACTATGAGCGTAGCCACTAAGCTTCTCATGAAGCATTCTTTATAATCTCCTCAAAGCTCTATAGTCTTTAGACTCAGAGCGCAAATCATTCAGAGGCTTATAGTGAGTAAAATAGTTGTCCATTTTAGTTTTACGGAGTGGGAGATTTGCCAGTGCAATTCTTTAAAAGGGTCAAATAAAGCAATCTATAATACCATAGGGCTTTTCAGGATTTTCTGCAGCTATATGTTAAAAAGTATATTCATCTGAACAATAAGAGTGCAGACTGCAGTCTGCTCTGGGCATTGAAAGTGATGCAGAGTGAATTTAGATATTACAATATTTAAAACATCTCTTTGAAGCTCAAGGAAATGGAGGCACATGGCCTTTTACCTAATGTGATAACGCACTTAAAGGGAAAGGGGCAACAACTGAATATCATTGTTCAAATATAATTCTACTTACAGATAACACGTGGCAGTAGAAGCCATAAAAGTGAGAAAAGTACAGACTAGAAAAGAGTAAAGTTGTGTTACTTTAAAGTAGCACTATGTATGTATGTATTTATATATGTATGCATGTATATTTATATTGCAATAAATCTGCCTTAAATTCATACATAAAGAATAATCTCGTCTTTACTGCATGGCTCAGGGTATTGATGGTTCAAATCCCAGCTTGAGGCATTTTTCTTCATATATTTCCTATTCACCAACTAAATCTTACATAACCAATGGTTCTATAGGCGTTATGCAAAAACATGACAGTAATTTAGCCTACACTGCTAAAGATAAAATATATTGAGTAATGTAAAATATGAAAAAAATACAAAATGTGTATTGTTGTTGCTCATATGAAATCCTTTCCTTTTGGTTGCTGAGTAGTTAACCAGAACAAGAAATCACTACACTAATCACTTGAAATGAAAAATAAGTGCAGTTTAGTCATTATTAAAATAGTATGTGATTTGATATGTGTATATTCCATTATTATGCAAAGCAATTGGGTTCCATTTCTACATAAATCGGTCATTATTAAAATAGTATGTGATTTGATTTGGGTTCCATTTCTACATAAATCACATAACTGTGTAAAAATTCCTGTATGTATCCAACTTCCATGCTGCTAGATAAATCATACACCTTTTCATATTATATATATTTAGCAGCTAATGGTCTGGAGGCTACAGCACATATAAGCACATCCATAAAAACAAAGCAATCATACAACACACTGTCTTCTTCTAATGTACTTTTTCCTTTAGCTACATCAAATTATCTGACTAATTAACTCACAGAATATTATTTTGGGGTCAATAATAAGCTACGTCTTGCATAATTGCTCTCTCCATATTGATAAAATATTGGTAAAATACCCATGCCTGACAAATAGCCTTTTATAATTTACTTTTAACACATACTGCAATGTTAATACCAGATTGGGGATAATATAAAAATACTCATAATTAGAGCTGTTTTAGCATTTCCCATGTTCCTGTGTGCAAGTACTTTACCGTAAATTGTCTGTGTTTTCAGACCAATAAGCGGCTCTGTTCACTTAGCAAAGACTGATATTTACAGCCACCTGTCACAGACATTATGCAAAATCATTATAGTCAGTCAATAGGGTGCAGTAAAAGCAGATTTGCGGTAAACATTACTCTTCTGAGGAAAATCTGCGTCATCGCAGAATAATAGTTTTTTAGGGAAATTTTGTTTATTTCCATACTTGTAGTTATAATCTGTATAAAAAGTGGACTAAGTGAGTAGCGCCACTCAAATGAGGCTCGTGATGCTAATGGTTTCAGGAGCGAATCTGGAGCCAGGCTCTATCTTATCAATAGGATTTTTTTAAGGGACAAAATTGAAAAAAATCAGGATCACGTAGAGAGGGTTAATACGAACATTTTAAGACCAAAATGATGAGGCTCACTGCAGCAGGTACAGAGAGAAGAGCAACAAGATCCTAATATAAGTCAATCTGAGCCAGAGTCAGTGCGCCCTTGAGCACTTCCTCTGTGGCACACGGCGGCGAGCGCATTAGATATGTCCATTCATATATATGGTCTATACTTGTAGTACTATTGTAAGATATTGTATGTGGCCATACCGGCCTGGCAAAG
>JACN01034421.1:0-21029 GCA_000787155.1 Scartelaos histophorus | reverse complement strand
TTCTGACTGTGAGTGGGGTGGCCTCTCAACAGATCCGACCTGTAATCTGGTTTGTCTCTATGAAGATTTGAAGTTTAATGCCATACGCTTTACGCTTACAGCTTCAAAAAAAGATGAAACAACAAAGTTATATATAACATGGTAGTAAGTATTTAGTTTTGTTTTTTTTAATACCCCCTCTTTAACAACTGGCAAGGATGTGCATAGCTAACAGGTGGATAGGATTTATATTGTTTCACTTCCTTAACTACAACTGTTTTATTTTAAAATAACTACCTCAAAACAGTTTGAAAAGTCAAAAACTTTAAAACTTTAAATTTATGGTTTAAGACAACACAGCATTTGTTGAAGTGCTAAATTTGAATATGTTCGAGACACAAATCTGTAGGCATTTGGCACAAGGTAGATGATTTGCAGTAGTAGAGAAAAAAGTGCAGTACCTTAAAGTTGCACTCATTTCTTTCTCTCAATGACTGTTAACTGAGGCTCTAGCTGATATTACCATGTAAGAGAAAACAGCGATAACACAGAAGAACTATTAACTACAAATGTACAGCAGTTAATTCATGGCTTAACATTGCATTATTCATTCAGTATTATTCATTTACTGCATTCACACACACACAGGGTTGGGAACGGTAAGCCATTTATCTCCAATTAGGCAAATACATATCATAGGTCATAAATACTCCGCGTTTACGTGACTTTTGAGTTAAAGAAACTAGACATTGGCATGAGCAGCCAGGTAAACATGACAATTTGTCAACGCTGGTTCTTTTTCCAATTCTAGGCACGTTTCCCATTTGTTTGGGCTTCAGAGCAGGTTTTTTTCTTCCCTCGGAGAGAAGCAGCACTCCCTTTTGTTTGCATGAGCCTTTGAACCCTGAGAGAGAAGCGCTCACCTGCACAGGCGAGACGCAGCAGTACAGCTAATTCTGACTGAGCCCACGAGAGATTCCTTCTGCATTTCTATTGTTCAAACACTTTAAAATAATTATAAATGTGCTCAAAGGGAGGATGTGACTGACTGTACTTCTTGTTTTGTGCAGGGTAAAAATGTATTTGTATGTAATGTATCTCTGGTAATCAGGTCAGAGTGATGATAATAAGTGCTTTATTCAACTCACAACCTTATCACAAAATGAATGCAATTAAATAGTAGAATGGGAATAGAATCGTTATCTTTGCACGGTTGTTTCTGAGATAGTATTGTTCCTATCCTTAACACTTCAATCAATCAAATGTTAAGTTGAAGTCAAGGTCAGAAATGTGACAGGTGTGAATCGAAGGTTTCTGACTCCCCCAAACCTCGTCTCAACATCCTTTTCTGAATGGCTCAGTCTCCGTGGTAACAGAGCCCCTAAATGTCGACAATAACAGGGCTGCATCTGAAAATATTTGTGAATTCAAGATGGATTTGGAGCTGGAGGAGCAGGGAGGAGGCAGTCCAAAGCAGGGTTAAGGTGAACCGGCGAGCTTTACTGGATAATAACAACATTCTCCTGTCCGTAGAATACACAATGGGCATAAGAAATGGAATCCAGGAGAGGGCTTGAATTCAGGCACTTTGGTCAGGTGGGATTAGACCTTACAATCTGGAGTTTGAAAGCACTCAAGCCCCCAGCTAAATAACTCCTGCTCCACCTGTATTTGTCAAAAAGGCTGAACTATAATCCACAGACACTTTCCCCGCTATGGAAATGCTCTAAATATTATAGTCACAGGAAGTTCATCTGACCTGTCCAGGGTATGTAAAGGCAATGTAAACATGCACAATAATGATCCAAACAAAGCGAGGTAGTGTATCTCAGAGCGTTTCTCCCACTGAAGCCTTTAAGCCTTCTCTGCCTACGCCGCGGTGTGGGGATATGCGTGATTGGTCTGTTAGGGGCTCCGGGGTGAATGTGTCCTCGCTTGGAGAGAGTCAAAAATCCATCTTGACTAGTAATGGACTATTGTGGTTATGGGCCCAGTGCATGGTACTCAGAGGCTTAAAGTGGGTTAGTTTGCATGCAAGTTGTGTTTGTTTTTGGCATTAATTCAGCTCTATTTGTCAGAAGGTGAATGACAGAAAAGCAGGTCTGTTCCAAAGCAGGAGGTGCAACACATGATGAGACTGTCAAGGTTGATTCAAAAAGAATTTTATGTGAAGCTCAGAAGCACATTATAGGTGGAAGGCAATATACTTCAGAGTTTATTTAGTCACCCTGCCTTATAAATTGATTTGAGATCAATGAGATGTTGTCAGTAGTGGCCTGATTAGAACAGTCTCCCCACTCTCTCCTTGCACTATGTTGTTGATCCAGTGGAGCTGCACAAAGAAACAAAGCTGTGCTGTGTGATTATTAGCATGTTTTCATGTGTAATCTGTTGGCTTGTGTTTGCTTTCTTTGGCATATTTTACCACGGTATTAGTTCCACAGAAAAACAGGAACCAATCGATGGTATTTGAATTCTCATTGTGTCAGCAAAGATTTAGTTTCTTCAGGATCAATTATTCAAACTATGGGATTTTAAAGAAAGTTGGAAGATTATTTCTTCTGAATTGGATTTTATAAACAAAGATAATCTCCAGGTTGAATCAAGGAACAGTTCCCACACTTGGTCATTCTCTGCTCTGAGAACATCTATTCTGCCTCCTGTCATACAATGTACTAGCAGGTCACAAAATTTGGAGTGAATCATCTGGCAACAAACGTGTGGGGGCGTCTTGGTAAACAAGCTACGATGCCATTCCAGGGGATTTTGAAACGGCCACATCAGTGAAGTATTTTTGCTTTTTTCTTTCTGTTTGTGTCCGTATATGAAGATGCTGTAAACAAATGTAAACAAATCTATGACAAAGAAAAAAAGGATCTTGTCATCTGGCACTGGCTGTATTCATCTACGTGTAGAAAGATGGTTCCAGTGCCATGCAGCAGAAGGTATAAAAGACTTCCAACACTCACAGAGCAGAACATAGCACAGCTAAGTGACCTTTAGTTAAATATAAGCCGGTTGTTACAATGTCTATATTTTTCTGCAAGGACCAGAAAAGGTGATGGGGCTGCAAACAACAGGGCAAAATCCATACAACCGCTAACCCATTTCTTTAAAAAACTGTATTACTCATGTGGCTGTTCATAAGTTGAATTTGCATATTTAGAGTAAAAGCAAATACATGCAGATAAACTATAAAAGAGAGGATATGTTTTTCCTATGGTGCCTGATACTAGACGGTCCATGGCCTCGTTTTGGGCCTGGCTCAGTGGTTGGGGAACTCTGCACCACCTACACAGACATACAATTACAAGCTCTGCACTAATACTTTTTTAGCTCTATGGATGAAATAAATATAAAAGAATAGAATATATAAATATTTGAATTTACTAGGGATGGGTGACCTGCCCCGTATTGGTAAAGGTCAATATTGATACTAATTTGTTGAGATCAGTATTGGTGGTACTCAATAAAAAACTAATGAGTTAAAAGGGAAATAGAACAGTTTTATATGGCTATATGTTTACACAAACATAATAAAATAATAGTTAGGAAAGTTAGAGGCCATATTGGATAACGGCTCAAAAAATCCATATCAGTCCATCGCTAGGATTTATCAAGTATATATAGAGGTATAATCTAAACTTGTAACAGCAAAAGTTTAAATATTTCCATCCATCCATTTTCTCCCACTTAATCCAGGTGGGCTGTGGGGGCAGCTCATTACTCTGTGCACCAGACCCAGACCCTATGAACCCTCTGCAGGTGGTGAACCACAGGAGGGAGGGACTCCCCTACAGTCCCTGATTGTAAACTGTTTAAATATTTGTAACTTAAAATATTGTTCTTATGCAAAATACACTCGTCCTTCCTCCTTGTTATAAATCAACACTTAAGAAGACATTGCCTGTCATGTCCCGTCCCTGATTGTAAACTGTTTAAATATTTGTAACTTAAAATATTGTTCTTATGCAAAATACACTCGTCCTTCCTCCTTGTTATAAATCAACACTTAAGACATTGCCTGTCATGTCCCACCCTGGATCTACTCACAGAAGATGTTGACCCATTTAGCACATCTCAGAGACCCACTGTGTGCAATGCACTCTTTCTCTTCCAACACAAAACACTTTTTATTTACCCTACAAAATCCTAGATCAATGCTTAAACCTTATTGAGGCACATCTCTACCACACGGTCAATAAGTTCAGAAGACGCAGGAAACAGCCTTTAGTCAATAGTTTGCCATAACATGTGTCCAAGTGCCCACAAGGCAGGCAGGATGTCAGTGCACCTGCAAACAGAATGTCATTCATGGGACATCCTTGAAGGCATCACAGCGATGGTGAATTGGAAAAGAAGCAATCTTTCCACTTCTGCCACCACACAACACTGGTCAATGAGGAACACACTTTGATATAACAGAACAGAAGGACTCTAACCACAACCAAATCAAGCAGGGGTCCAGGAGCGAGCCTGATAGTAACAGTTCTCCACTTGATACAACAGGAATACATGTCAACCATGCTAAAAGATAAAAGCAAAGCAAATCATTTTCTGTGGTGTTTTCTGCGGACTCTCCATGTCCTCATTATGTGCAGGTGTTTTCATATGAGACAAATCTCACACAATTCTCTCACAGGAGAATACATTTTAGACTTGACAGCTAATATTTATCTTATTTCTTCATGAGTGCCAATTCAATAACATCAGCGTTCCGTATCATCATTGAAGCTTTATATTGTTGTTTTGCTTTTATTAATTAGTTAAACATTGCAATGTCAAGAAATAGACGAAGCAGAAAATGTCTATGACAGCTCTGTCAATTCCAGGCTGTTGATTTTTAATGACGCAATCTCAGCAATTATTTTACTCCTCTGGAGGCAGTAAAACCACGGGTCCTTTAACATGTATCACTCCTGTTCCATTATCTTTTTAGAGAAATATTTAATTTACTTATTATTTTTTGTTATATTAAGGGCATGTGGTTATTGTAGTATGGGATACATTTTGGACATGAGGAACTGGTTGGGGATGGAAACATCCATTGTACCTGAGCACACTTCACCCATGCAGGGCCACCACCTGACTGCCACCACTTTATTTATACACAACAAAAATACTCATACCAGAATATGGAGTCACAAAACCAAATGAGCAAATTAAGCATGTGTGGCATAAAGAATGATATTTACTCAACATGATCTGCTTCTTCACGGTGGACACTAAATTAGTATCTAATTTATTCACAGTAATAACAAAACTCAATTTTTCGTGGTTAATACACAGCAGTTTCTACAAATCAGACTGACCCTTAGAGCAAAAGCTTTCAGGGGCCTGGGCACTCATGAGGTACTATTGAAGTACTATTGAGATTTAGCATTAATAATGGTAGTGGTAATGCTAATCAGTAGTGTTTCCATTGGCCATGGTACCTGTTTGCTGATGGTTCACAGAAGCGTCATTGTCCTGGAGAACAGCTGATCTCCTATAAACCACATGGACTCTTCCCTGGTCCTCCAGCTCCTGAGCACCTCTCTCCAATGGCTCTATGAAGTACTCATCAGAGTCTGTGCGGATCATCCCAGCCTGAAACACAGGAGCAGAGCGTCAAAAACAGCTGGAAAAACAGCTGAATGATTTTAACTCAAAGCTTCATGATGACTGTGGTAAGACCCAATATCAAGTTGTGCTGTTCTGGTAGTGAATATTGCCTAGTGGCCAGGTCACACTATATGCAGGTAACACTGAGCCTGATCTCTGATTTCTCATAATCTCTTCCTTCTCATCATCCTGTTTTACCCACAATGCCAAAAGGCCCCAGAAGCTGTGCCTGTACAATTGAACAGATAAATAAAATATTCATATCAGTCTCATATTAGTGAAGAGAACTGTATATAATGTGTTTAATATACAACATCAGGCTAATTAAATTCTTGGAATCATATGATTTCTGGATGGGATAAGGTCAAAATACTGCACATATGCAGCATCATTAGCATTTCCTTTCTTATATAACTGCATTCCATTTATTAGTCATTACTATGCAAGTCAGATAGCCTTTTTTGCTTATTAAAATGTTTAAAAATATAAATGGAAATAATACATTCAAAATAAGTTGGAAAAATATAAATATTTTATCTTTCTTTGTTGCTGGGGAAACATTTCAGGCTCAGAAAATGTTGCAACAAAACACCACATTTCCAACAAAATTCTTGCCCATTTTATGATTGGATTGCAATTACAAGCTTATTTCCCGACAAAACCACAGGAGGTAATTGGCCATGGGTTCACACCGTTAACAATACATTGAAACTAAATTGCTTTCTGAAGGCTACCTGCAACTCACAGATTTTGTGCAATCACCAGATAGTCATGTCTACTTTGTACCGGATAAAAGACCGGGTAACACAATAACTCACTAAATGTGGATCTCATCTCTGACAAATGATGGAGCAAAGGTGTATCAAGCACCACAATATTGGAGCATGTACTGAAACTAACAGCTCATTTTAACCCAAGGCCTTTTCGATTATTGCCGTGCATCTTTTCTGCCTGGCCTCAGGCAGCACCAAACAGCCTTGGTATAGTCATGTAAACTCATATATGTGTGATTATATGTGCATTTATCCATCCTCAACATGTCTCGCACTATTTGGGGAAATGGTTGAAGCAACATTAGTCATTTTATTTCTAATCATGTTTATTCATTGGAGACGCTATTGTGGCATTCAAGCACACAGAGAGAAAACTCTAAACAGGCTTTAACTTGAAACACATGGTGTTATACATGTTGATATAATGATAAATCCATCTGTGGGACAAAAATGAAAAGGAAGCATGGCATGAAATCAGTCTTAAAGCATAAACCTAAAGGAATAGGTGAATAGGTGCTGTTATGAAAGGGGCTTGAATGAAAAGACCTAAAGATAAATTAATGCTCGACACCATTGGTTTTTTTATAGGAAGGAGCTTTTACAGCTCAGTGTGCATTAACAATGCTACTTTGGATCTTAAATAAAAAACTACTTTGAATGTATTCATGCTACATCCTAAACATACTACATAAATACATTCATAAAAAATACCAGTTGACTTATTTATAGATTATTTTGTACAACAAAAACATACATGAATCCAAAGGAAGCATCAGTGGCTTGGCCGTAGGTACATACCCTGTCCTTTAATATACGCACATGTGAGACATAGCCAGAGAGTGCATATAGTGTAGATAATCAAAAGGTCATGTGAGTCATGTGGGTGTTACAGCGACAGAGCATTCAAAGGGATCTGCAGGTGACACTTGGTGCTAGCCTCACACACACTGCAGGACGGGAAGAATAGAAGAGCAGTATTCTTCTCATTGATGAGTGAACCGGAGTCAGCCTGTCACCATAACATATTTTGAAGCACAAAGTATTGTTTAAGAAAATACAGACAATAATATTGAGACTAATTTATGCCACTGACACAAAGCAGGATAATCCCAGAAAACTTTTTTTTTTTTTTTTAATCCAGTAGTATGAACAAATAGATAGATTAGTAGAAGTTATTTATTCTTCTCTGTAAAGCTCAAATCTTACAAGAAATTAATAAAAATCCCCACATTACTGCAAAGAAATTACACACACAATAAATATTGCGAACACACAAAATAATAGCAATAAGGCGTAATTATCATGACAGATAAGTGCACAATGTCTTACTGCAGCATATGTGAGAAGTATTAGGCATCAAGCTTCTGTATTATAGAAGAGGGAAGAGTCAGGAATAAATAAGTGATGAGACTCAGTCAATCACTTATTATAAATGTGGTCAGTATCAAAAGTGACTGAAATAGCATGAGACAATACCTGTACAGTGTATCTGTTGGTCAATACTCAGAGTGGATGTTCATTAGGCACAAAACTCATTCAAATGTTGTAATGTTATGCATGACAGATGACTGTTAAACTTGCAGCAATTTTGTCTGTCTTATTTTTTAAATGCTTAAAATGTGTGTCAAACTTGGATGTGCTCTTCAGCTTCTTCCTTGCAAATGTATGTATCTAGCTCCTGCAGGCTCAGCTTAGACACTTACTATAAACAGTACGCTTAGACACACAATGTCCTGTTGTGTTGCCATGTCCAATGCCATCACCAAAGCCTCCTCTGCACAACAGCAAGGTCAATGGATTATCCAGCCAGTGAGTTTGCAGTCACATCCCACATCACAATATTGCACTTTTTAGTCTCCTCTTTGTAAGGTCTGATGTAGCTCTTACCTCCTGATTACCCTGCAGAAATCACACACACGCCAAAAGTTTGCAGTTTACTTCTATGTATCCAAAAATCATAATCATCCAAAATTATTCCTCTTTGAAATGATTTGAGCCAATTATTGAATTAGCATAATAGTCAAACTGATACTTATGTTGCATGTGTTTTGGTGGCAGCTCATTAATCTCTGCTGAAACATGTCAAAAACTATTTGTATTAATTATAGTTATTTGAAAGTCAATCCTTAATTCTAAGTGATTATAGGTTCACACAGTGGACGACATTTTAGCATTTAAACATAGACACGTCATCCTAGGTAAACATGTCAAAAATTAATTTCACTAATAACAAGAGCAATCAAAAAGTAATTAAATATAGAAGGTCCACCAATTCATTACACAATGGTCACTTACTCTCACTTAAAGGTCCTGTATTATACTACACTATACTATATTACGCAAAATGGTCTCTTGTGAGCTGAAGAAATGTTATAATGTTGTTACCCCCTCAAAACATACCTGCAGTTGTGTTTCATTTACACATGTTTAAGCCTTTATTATTAGTCTGTCTACATCTCAAAACTCAAAATGCTCTATTCCACCTTGTGATGCCATTTACCTTATGCTTGGTCAAAATGGGCAATTCCATGGCTGAAATTATCCATATGGTTCTACTGAATCGTGTATCGACACCTTCCTAAAATAATCGCATAAGTAATTATTTCAGGTTTTTCAGGAAACACAAAAAACTCCCCCCAAAATTGATTATGGCATTGCATTTTTCAAGTAAAAAGTAGGCAAAAAGTGACTTAGGTGATTATTTTAGGAAGGTGACGGTATGGAGTTTAAAACGCACTTCCTGTATTACCACGCATGACATCACAAGGTGGAACAGAGTGGTGTGTTAAACATGCAAAACACAACTCCAGGTATGTTGTTGATGAAGACACAATATTATAATATAGACAAAAAATAGTGCGATAACAGCCGTTTAAACATTACTCCTGAGAATGAATGAGGAGAGGTGCTAATTGCTTTTAAATGTTATATTAGTTCAGATTTGAGTATCAGACAAATGTGAAGGACTGTAAAATTACACACAAACATACAGAATATCATTTCATACATTTGTTTGAAAAAGTATAAAACAAGTTTGTTCTATTTCTGTTTTAATCAGCTCTTTGTGCAACCTTTTCAGACTTTTGTATTATACATTACACGCTCAATATTCAAACATTTGCACCTTGAAAACAACGTTCATGATATTGTCTATAATTGCATATAAAACGCACCTATATGTAAAAGACGGACAGACTGATTTCAAACAATCCTCGTTAGCTGATGTGATGAGTATGAACTATAAAATGAAAGAGCACACAGGTTTGTTACAAAGTTCCAACCTTAAGTGGCTGGAAAAGCTCTATCTTTGAACAGAAGAGAACCTCCTGTCAAGCTGTAATGAGACAGAGCTGACATTTTCATATTGATCACAGCACCCATTACATAATAGACTGATCTGAGCTGGTACAGATTTCTCTTTATAGAAGTCTGTTCCAACTGATGGATTTTCAACCAAAACTGGTGACAATACAATAAAAACCCTAAGACAGGGAACAAAATTAAATCAATACAACAGCAACTGATGAAATTTGGCATCTAAGCAAAACCGCAGTGAAGGAAAGCATTAGCCAGAAGAAAACCGCTTATTTGATCCTACTTTACTATGCAAAGCCACAGGATTTTGTGTTATTCTTATTGGATCATTGTAAGACATCTCTTATCTCTTTTGTCTCTAATGCTGCTGGGCGTTTTCAAAGCTGGCAAGATCTCATCAGTAATTGAACAATGTCTTGAAGTGCTAAATGCAGACTGAATTCTCCATATCCACAATATCCCAAATCAACAAGATCAATGCAATAAAACAAAAACAATGACATCCCAATTTAGAGACGATTCACATTACCGTATATCACAGCCATTTGTATAAATGAAGATCTTATGTCTAAAAAAGCATGGAGGTCATAATAATTCACACAAACTTATAACTCAAGTGTATGCCTGTACTCCATATCATAGTTATACTGTGCAAAGTCAACTTTTAGAAGCTTTAAAACTTGTTACAATGATGCTCCCCCATCAATGTTCTTGTTCAAGTATTCCTGTTTTGCAAAACGATGATGTATTTACGGTACAGTTCAGTACTATCTTGGCAATAATATCTGGGGAAAAAGATGAAAAATAATATGTCTTTAATAATATATAAACTTCAGACTGGAAATAAAACAGACTATTATTTTTCTGCCTCATTTATTCATTCTAAGTAGAAGACTTACTGTGTTTGAAGTCTGCTATATAGTTGCCCGCGGTGTCCAATGGGAGCTGACATCGTCTTAAATGGAATCACAACAAAAAGCTGTGCAGCCGTCGGCACCAACAGTAGATATAAACAATCACACACATGTGGTTTCAACACATGAGATTGTTGCAGTGCGAGTCTATAGTTCAGTTTACATTTTTAATCCTCACTTAACCTGTAAATTAAGTTTTAATCCTCAATTTTAATCCTGACTTAACCTGTAAAATAGTCCGCTAAAGATGCTCTGTTCAGCAATTAGTCAACTAAAGGTACGGTGCGGTGCTGGAAAACACTCTCAGAATTATTAGGATCTGGGGCAAAAAAATACAATAAAATAACATGACTAGTAAACGACATCATCCTAAGAGACACTTTTACAGCCCACTCCTCCTATTGGAGAGAGACAGATAGATTTGACTTTGACTTGACACTGAAGTGACTCTTAGAAACTCGTGAAGTTTTTGCTGGATGATAACAGACAAATACATATCCACACATCATTAGTAGGGGTGTAAGAGAAAATCAATTTGGTGATATACCGTGGTACTTCATTGCAGAATTATTGAATTGATTCAAAATGGATCAAAATCGATTTTTAAAAATAATAATTTTAATAATAATTTTTGTTACATTCACTGTTCTTATGATTTTTTTTTTTTGTTATTATAAATTATATCTCTTGTTCTCGTGAAGGTGCAGTTGACTCTATTATTAGAAGTAATTATTGATAAATCACAATATATCATCCATTGTTTTAGTATCAGGACATATTGAATCGTGACATGTGTATCATGATATTGTATTATATCGTCAGACTCCTAATCTTTAGTCAGGCTTTTATTTGAATAGCTTTGCACAGTACATGGAGATCTTAAATGGCGCTCTTCATTGCAATATGCGAGGAATCAGGTCTCTGTTTGTCAGGGTGTCAATTGAAAAAATGGCTTAAAGTTTTCATTGTGCACTCACTAAATAGTTTTGTGAACATCTGAACGATGTCTAAGATATTTTTCCTTTATGACTCTGGCCAATAGAGGTCAGTAAAGGAACATAAGACTAGTTTTAGTGCATTCTTCAATGACAGGGGGGTAAAAGTAAAACAGAACTTTTTCAGTGCAAATTTGGTCATTAGTTAGAGGAAGTCTGTATTATCTTTGTGCTTAAAGGGGATATTAAATAATATATGGATATTATATTAAGGTCAGGTTTCTTTTATTGTCTTGTAGTGGAGAAATTTGGCATACAGCCTGGGTCTATGCATTACATAAACAGGACATGGCATAACATAACAAAAATATGTTTAAATATGTATTGCATAAATATGATTCATTATTAAATGACTCAGGCTTGACACAACTGCACTTGTAAGTCCATTATACTGATTATTTAGAGACGACAGTGGATCAGTGGTTAGAGCAGTGGTCCTCTGACCTGAAGGTTAGACGATCAATTCTTGCTTGTAACAAGTTCTGTTGTTGTGTCTTTAGGCAAGACACTTAACCCTCATTGCCTAGTGTGAAAGTGTGTGTGAATTATTGCTGGTGGTGGACAGCTCTGTTTACAAAAGTAGCTTAACATTACTGAGTGTTGAATGAATAATGACAGTGGAGCTCTTTGAGAGGCTCGACAAGCCTGTAAAGCACCTCACAAGAGCAAGGAATTATTATTAGTTTAATAGACTGAGGTACAAACAAGTGATCCTGTTTTACTTAAGGGAATTCTATATATCCTTCTCATCTACATGAGCTCATACAGGGCCAGGATTGAGGAGAGGATCTTCACTGATCTTTAGAACCCGTCTGTTCAAGGATGGGTAAACAAGTCAGGCTCTTAAAGTGTCGCAATGTCATTATTTATTCACTCTGCTCACTTAGAGGTGGAAAACCACACTACATCTGCACACGCAAGGTGGCTGCAGTGCCTTGCTCAAGGCCACAACAACAGCACTGGTTGGAGCATTAAACCACTGACCTTAGGATTGGTGTGGAACACTTTAATCAATAAGCCAATAATATGTTTGAGTGGAACTAGCAGCCTGTTCTGAATCAAGTGTTTTCACAGTTTCTTTGTACTCACAGTCACATTGTAGCCAGACTCTGAGCTCAGAGAGCCAGTCCAACATACCAAAATAGCACCTCTATCACTTAGCCACATTATTTTTTTCTTCAAACAACAATGACCTTCACCCAGTGCACACAAAGAAAACTACAGAAGCATGAAAATATCGATCTCCCTCATTTCACAGCACTGCTCCCCAAATGTGCATAAGCTTTGGGGATTAAGATCTTAAGTCTTAACCTACATCGAGAATCACTCTCCATATTTTAGGCATACCAAAGAAACAATGATTTTGACCTGTGGGGCAGTAATTATATACTGTATGTGCCTTTTTGACAATGATGTGTTTCTCTGACCTTGACCTCTGAGCTGTTTATTGACTCGTACATTTCAGGGTTAGACATGTGGGGCATATTAAGAGGCAAATAGCAATGGTGATGGAAAATCTATTTACGAAAAATAAATTAATTAAAACAATTCAAAGATTGCACAATCAAATAAAAAATGATTAAAATAAGATGTATTTACTATACATAGAACTATAATAAAATCTGGAAGATGAATCCAAGACAGCATTGTATAGTTTTCAATAGCCTGTGGCCATTGGTGCATGACCCCAAAAAAGATTTTTACTTCGGCATTTACTTCCTGATTAACAGCCCAACGCCGGAAAACCTGTGACGTCAGAAAGGTGTAGTTCTGACCAATCAGAGGCTTAGCTGCTAGTGGGGAGCTAGTGCTGGCTAAGAGTGGGGCTAGGATAACTCTTACAAAGCTGACTTTTAGGCGCTTTGACAGTTTAAGAATTTTTTAAGAGTTTGTATTATAAAAATACAGAAGAATCCTTACAAAATCCGATCTTTATTATGAAAGCTGTCGGTGCCTTGTCAGCCGAACACAGGCAGGTTGATTTCACAAAAAATGCCTTGAGCTTCTATAGGAGAATTATTTCTGGGCTGGAGCTGCAGAACCACTAATCAGTCAGTGTTGTATCTTATCCAGTTCTCATTCTAGATCCATGACATTACAACATTGGCTAGCTTGAATGGCAATACTAATGGCAATACAATTTATGTAAGCAACATTCTTGATATTGATTTGTGAGTCACAAGAACATGGTATGAAATTCTTGGTTGACAAAAGAGGGACTGGGCATGGTGCAGTGTACCCGTATACCAGTGTAACACTGTATGACATACAGAGAACAGTGAACCAACCACTCCATCCATGCTTTGTACTACCTAAAGGGGTCTTCATAATTTATTTACATCCTAATCAAATTTGCTCAACTAAGACACCACTGATGGATTAATCAACTAAATGACTAAATTACAGCTCATGGAGGTGGTTCCCCGAGGTGAGGGAAAGGATCCTCTGGTGGGTCGTGGGTCACTGAGCTGGGGGTAATATTAACAATATATTTATTTATTTTAAAAATTGCCATTAAACCAGTTTTGAATAGTTAAGGGACACCTGCATTAGGGCATAAATAAGACTGAAGTGTTTCAGATTCTTTACATTTATGATACAGATGATTTTACACTGTAATCTACACTAAAAACTAAGTTATCCTCTCTCCATCACTCCAGATCTTATTTAATCAATGATGTCCTACAATTTTTATAATGAATACCTTCACAGTTCCTCAATCAGCGCATCTATTCTCTGCAGTGCATAAATGACCCTTTTGTACTGTTATATTATACATGGAGAAATTCTGAAAATGTAAAGCAGAAATATCCATTAGTATATTTTGTACTGAGTTGAATTCTCTACCTATAGCTGAATATGCTGTATGTAACAAGCTATAGACTTGTTATTGCCTTAAGGCTCTTATACCTTTAACCTCATAGATTTCATATAAGTTGACATTGATTGAGATGGAGATTGATGAGTACATTAGAACTAGACTGAATAATATATTGAGCTGTTTTTATTCAAGGTGCTCAACATAAGGTCAGCTACATCTGAAACTGTTTTCATGTGTTCCCCAACTATTCTCCAGCATCTCTGAAGAAAAGAAAGTAGGAGAAAAACACATCCAAAGCTGCAGAGATGGCATGCCTGATGAATGTCAGTTTCACAACTCTGCCATAATTAGTGTGGAGACAAGAGCCCTAGAAGCCACAGTTGTATTATGCAAGCCTAAAAGCTTTGAGAGTCCTTTCTGCCAGCTCCAGTCTAAATGCTAAACTCAACTGGTGAGACAGCACTTTTGAGCCTTGCGGGTCTTTGATACTAAAAAGACAATGGTGGGCAGGTGTTGGGCACAGAGAGAGCCAGGAGGTACCTGAGTTCGACCCTCCAAAAGGGATCAAGAGTCCTGTGTTCCATCAGTTTAATATCCCGCATCAGCACGGCCAAGCAGACAGCAGCGCGCTGCCAAAGAAAACATATGGGATTCAGCTGAAGGGCTCCAGTTTTTCAAAAACAGCCTCTTTCAGTCTAAACTTCTTAAGGAGGTTGCTATGAACGTCCTTTCGCTCCGAAAAAAAATCCTGAGGTACTGCAGTAAAGGTCTGGATTCAGCACGGACACTGCCACCTTTCACCCTGTGTGTTGTTCAAAGGTGTGTTTGCTTTCAAAATGTGAGCAAACCTTCGTCATCATTACCTGCCATTTTCATCCCCAACATTTAAAGGCATTTTCAAGCCAAAACGTTTTTAGAATTAAGAGTAAAAACATAGAAAATACAGATATTTAATCAGAATTCAGATTTATGAGATATCAGATACATAGGGCATGATCAGCTTTTTATTATAAATCCACTCTGTGATTATGTCAGTAATAAGCAGATCTACACTCCAAAAGGATTACACTATAAAGTTTGCAGATATAGAGTTATGTGTACAATAGCCTGTGGGCCGCCTGAGAACAGTAACACAGTTATTCTGGTTAATGTCTTAGGCACAGAGTACAGTCTTTGCAGTCTGCACTGAGAGCTCCCTACTCAACCTAAAATAAAACCTGAATGACTCTCAATGTGTCTGTGAAGTACTCTATTGGGTTTATATAGGTCAGGATTAAAAATGTCTGAACGCATAAATATCAATAAAAGCTGAATGTTCAAGTGCACACAGAAAAGTTGGAAGCAGCGTGCTGGTGCGCCTCAAACCATATACCCAAACAGCTCTGGGGTCAGAGCAGCAACAAGCCTTGGCTAAGTCAACAAGGAACATTAACAACTATTAGTGAATCAAACTCTTGTGCCGTGTGTGGAGTGGGCAGACCCAACTGGCTCACGTTCCTACCCTAATCAAAAAGGATATTTTGTTTGCATTTTTGCTGCACATCTGCTCCAGAAATGTTGGAGGCTTGGCATCTCCAAAACACTCGTTTTTTTTTCTAAAGGCCAAAAGTTGAGTGGACTGAGCACACTGGCCTTTTGGCTTAAGATTAGCATATGTGATTTTCTGTTTCAGTCCTCGTCATGAATATGATAGCACGGTAAGTCATTCCTCAGTAGTGATGCTAACAGGATGAGAGGAGAGTGCACTGAAACACTGCTAAGACTGACAGAGCAGACTGAGTGTGGAGCCGGTGGATTTAGCTCTGAAAGGATCATAAGTCAAGCAGTAACCATCAGCTTGTGTTTACACTCTCTGCTCTTACAGCAGCACTCAGAACGGCCTCACCTGTTTGCCACAGTCCATTATGCAACATGACACACATAAGACCGGACGATTTCTCACTGGAGAAGGTGCTGAGGTAAAAGGTGAAGCTCTATCTGTTTCTGCCACTGGATACATATGCAAATGTGTCCCTGGTAAAAGTAAAGTTAAATGAATAAATATACAACAGCCTCTCTAAATGTTTAATATAAGAACCAGAGGAGCGTGAAGATGCAGCCTTTATCAGTATTTCACGGCTGCTTTGAGGCATCTTCAGATATTGTATACGTTTGCATGACGTGCTGAAATAAATACTACTTTAGCACATTGACTTACATCAGGCAGACGGATATTACTTGTTTGTCTTCGAATCTGAAAGTTCCATAATCAGCGAGAAATGGAAAAACCTCCTCTATGAGTAGGGAAGGATATCAAAGAGATGTCAGAGCCCAGACTCAAATTAAATCTGTCGGCAAGTCATCTCGGGTAGAGGCCAGAACAGAAGTCACTGCATGCCATTCGTGGTTTGATTTTCTTTAAACCAATCAGATGTCTTTGTTGTGTGTATTTTGAAATTGCATCATTTGGCTGCTTTAACATTTTTCAAATCAGTTTTAATAACCACACAATGACAAACAGGGTCAGAGCACAGGAAATAGAGAGGAGTCTATTTGCTTTCTAAAATAAAATCAAATTAATGTCCCCCTCTGTCCTTCACTGAACTTGCAGATGCTTATTTTATTTCATGTAGATTTCACTTCACATCAATTGCTGGAAAACAAGTGACCAAACCAATAAAAAATTCTACATTTTTCATAAAGAGGATCATTGTTTAAATCAAATAATCTTTACACGTCCTTATAAATATAGTAAATATATTTTCAGTGATGCCCTGAGAACATCAAAGTACAGTTACCATTGCATTTAGGTCATTGTGTATAGTCTTTGTAACAGTAATATATAATTTTATAGTTTAGTTTTGGTGAATTTATTGAAATAAATCAGCTTTTTCTTATATTTAGCAAAAGCAGATGGACAGGACAACACTTCCTGCACACCAAATACAATGAATACCACCCTGTTTCGTCATGATCCTATTTTTTCTCCTGCCTTAACCCTTTTTTGTTATTCCTCAGGTGAGATACAAAGTGCAACAGTCAATCATCTCCTGAGAAAGACCCTCAGTGCCTTTCAGCATCACCACCTTCTTATACGTTGGTAAAAAATGCTAATCGGGGTCAGTCACACTACTCTAATCCATTTCCATCCAGGTCACATGCTGTAGGCTTCTTCCACGTGGCAACAACAATAATGTCTGTAACTGCGCTCTGTACCTACTCATCTGCTTCACTGTGCATGTGCTGCTCTTGTTAAACTACAGTAAAACAGCTGTGTCCAGGTGCAAACGTGATGGGAACGCTGTCATTATCCCATGACCGGAAACTTCAATGGAGCCTCTAAAAATGTGCAAAAAATATGCAGCTACTTTGTCATTGACTTCTGTTATGTAATTCTGTGATGTCAAATAAGTATCCCAAGCTGTTGTCCAGTCTGGAGCTTGAACTACTCATGAGTTTTAATTTCCTGTTACATGCAACATTTTGAAGACTTTTTCCCATTCAAAAGACGTAATATTTGGTTTTAAATTGTGAACCGTCATCACAACAGGACACGTTTTTCATGATTCTGAAACCTCTGACTTTCCCCTGAGCTGCAGTGAGTGTTTTGACCAAATTTCACAAGAACCCTGAAGATTTTGAATGTTACAGATTGACACAAAAAGCTAAAAGTACTTCCTGGTAATAGCATCACAAGCTGACGCCCAAAAATGAATGAAACGAAAAACAACCATACCAACTCTGGATCTTACAATTAATCCAGACATGCTCTATTTGACCCTCTACACAGTGACCATTGAATCATAAAATGGCATTATTTCTCAAGTATTTCTTCATATTCTGGCTGCAGCTTTGACATTTGATGCCAACACAAGGCAGGACACAGCCCCCTCTCCTCCACAGGGCTGTTGCCGATGGGGAGTTGTGCTTCATAAGCATTTAGCTGTGGATGCTGCCCGCCTGCCGGGTGCAGTAAAGACTTCCAGACAGCCTGCGTGGCTATAATTAAGCAACAGTAAAACACACACCTACCCCGGGTTTGTGTGAGCGCTCCAGATCAAAGAGGGGTGCCTTTTTCATCTGCCACCTCCAACCTCTGCCTTAGCTACTGCTCCATGTCCTGCTGTGCTCTCTTTAGGGCTCAGCTCATTTTATTTATTACAAACTCAATATCAAAACAGTTTACAACCTCTTTCATCAATTATTCCAGCATTGACAATTTGGAGAGAATTAGATTACGATCAACAAGTTAAAATTGCCTCATAACCTTCAGTATTCCCCTGTGAATCTTCTGATAACGAACAACGCTGTATTTTTTTCTTAGACTGAATCATCTTTGAAGTCCTTTGAAGTCAAAAACACTGTCATTTTACAAAAAACAAACCCTTTTTGAAAATGCACGCCATTTTATCCAGCGTTGCCTCCGCACATTTTGAAGTATACATTTCAATACCATGTAGATGTCTAAAAGGGAAAATATGTCTGAAATTGAAGTGTAGGCAGCAGAATAGGTCTTTTTCACTCACTCATTAGAACCACAGCCTGACCTTCTCTTGGCGTCATGAAAATGACATCCTGCCACAACAGTATTTAGAAAGCAAAATGCTCACATCCTGTGTGGCCCCCTCGTGTGCTTCAATCTCCTGCAAACAACAACTATAAATGTCTCTTGGAGCAGCTGAATCCTCCCTGATGATGAACTGCTTCCTCCTCCTCCAATAAAAGGAAGTGACCAAGGCCTCAGCTGAAAGCACTGTCCCCCACATCTGATGTCCAGGAACTTTGTTTAGAAGACACTCTTCATGACCATTGTCTTGTCATTGTCCTGAAAATTATTTTAGGAGTAAAGACATGTCGACCTCAACAGCATTTGATTTATTGTCAATATGTCTCCAATGTTAGAATATATTTCCTTAAACAATGGGCCTAAAGAGCCAATAGAACATTAGTCAAAAGTCACCAAGCCTACAAACAAAGTATAGTCTTTAAAGTTGCACTATGTAACTTTTTTCTAGTATAGAGTTTGCCATTACTTTGTCTCCAGAGAGATGTTAATGATTTGCCTGGAATGTTCAGGTGGTTGAGAACAGCCCACTCAGGGTAATAAAAGCATGTTTAATTAAGCAGTAAAAATGCAATTGAATGCAAGACAGATAAGTGCCATTCTGTGAACCATTTCTGGCAAAGCAACAACATTTCCATAAAGACAAGCAGATGGCCTTTCATAAGAAAAGTTATATTTCTGAAACAAAAGACATCTAAAATATCAAATACTACTACAGAATGTAATTGCACTGCTGAAGTCACTGCATATTTCCATAGTAATTTGTCAGTTTGTGCCCTGGATGCCCTTCCTGTCCCAGTCAGACACACATGCACATGACTGAAGCTCTGCTGGTGAATTGTCCTTGCACAGACACAAATGCATTATTGAAAGCAGCAGTGTTTTATCTTTTAAAATGTCAAACAGTGGAGTCCTCTTTTGTAAGGCTTTGTAAGTTTTTTTCTGTTGTTTTTTTAATTAGAAGGCTGCATGTCACACACTTTGAACAGTACTTAACATGTGAACTACAGTAAAAACCAGTCACACCCTGTCAACACATCTCCCCATGTCGCTGATATTTGGTAACGAGTTGGGCTTCAAAAAAAAATTCAAATTGAAATTGCAGCTTGAACAGACACTATTATCGAAGCACAAAGGCTGGAATTTTTTAAGTAACATAAATTCCTCTAGAAACAAGAAAATAGCGTGTCTTATAAAAGTGGGAACCCTGTAGTTTAGATCTGTACAAACATGTTCTGAAATGTGATTCTAGGATTAGCAGCGAAACATGACAGAAGAAAGTGAAGTCTTGTGGACAGTCTTCAAGCTACTCACTAAACCTAACAGGGACCACACTGGTACAGCCTGGAGCGGCTCACTGCTGGGTTGAAGGTTCCAATCCCTGAAGCAACCGTCCCCTACCGACATGGGCCCAGATCATTTCACAAATTCACAGGTACTAATACTGTAATACTGCAGCACAGACAACAATTTCAAGTTTACAAAGCCAATCTTGAGAAACTGTGTGTGTGTTTAGATTATTATAAATCATAATCATTTACTTTTTATATCAAAATAGATCATAATAATTACATAACATTACATTATTATGATCACAGAATCACAGAGCACATGTCTCTACTGGAAGTGAGTCATTTTAAAGTCATATTTTTTTTGTCTAATTTGCAAAAGCTTTACTGAGTTAGTCATATCCTTTTCCCATGTATTTGCAGTATTAATGATTCATCCAAATATCCCATCCAACTGTTTTTGAAAGTCCTCATTTGCCCAAGTTGCCCAATCCGACAAGTTAGGAATCGGTTTCATTTTTATTTTAGATTGTCTTGGTAAAAATATGTCCAACTTCTAATCATCCCAGCTCAACTCAAACCACAGACTTTTACAGAAATAGGACTGGCGGTCTCAGTTAAAAAGACCCAAATATGTTAGATTTATGAATTTATATCAGGACTGGCATGACTGAATCTCAGTTTCCATTAAGATTTGAATAATTGCAAGACTCACTAAAAAACGTACATATATTGCAAAGGATGAATTTTAAATGAAGTCAGATATAGGATAGATTATTATTATTATTATTATTAT